>CAUYSK010057334.1:0-105179 GCA_963575035.1 Avahi laniger
TCCCTGCGGTCTGACCGTGCTCCCTGGTCTGACCGTGCTCCCTGGTGTGACTGTGCTCCCTGCCGTGGCTGCGTCTGTGGCTGCTGCTGGGGTCTCTGGGCTGCCATGGGCAGAAAGGCTTTGAGATAGGAGCTGGAAGGCCACGAAGTGGGGACAGGACGAAGGAGAAAAACCCCCAGGACCCAAGTGCAGAGCGAGGAGGGACCGGTGGCCACGGTGGGTGTGGGCGAGGTGGCGCAGAGCCGGCGGATCAGAGGCCCACAGGCTGGCATTGTGCGCCTGTCACACTTCCTTTGGCTTTATTGCTTTTGTCCAACACCCTATTGTCTAGCTTCCTTTTGTCCCCCATTCAGTGTTGCTGCCTTTTATTTTCCAGCCAGCCTGGTTGTTTTCATTTCTTTTGTCTGAAGTTCCTGAGAGGAAGGTTTTATTTTCAGCGGTTTGATTAATTCACAGCTTGAGCCCGGGGTTGGTTTGTTATGTAATTGCTGCCCTCAGCTTCAGGATAATGCCCCCTCCCCACGGCTCCCGCTCCCACTCCTCGCCCCCCTGCTCGGGCCTGGCTCCTGGTGCCCGGATGGGCTGAGCCGCCTGCTTCCTGGACACTGTCCAGGTCCCGGCGTGGGAGGGGACCCCAGGGCAAGCTGGGCTGGGGTGTCTTCTCCTCGTCTAGCTGGGATGAGGCCAGCGTCCTCAGGCCCAGGTAGACCTTTCTCCCCTCGCCCTGCAGTGCCCCGGCCTGGGTTCTACGCCAGCCCCCTGGGTACCCTACTCTTTGACGGTGGATGGGCAGGAGAGTCCAGTCTGGTGTGATCTGTAGGGCGGAATCAAATTAAATACACGTGCCATCACGCGTCGCCTGCTGCCTGATGGTGTTTCGGTCAACGTCTGACCGAACGTTTGGCGGTGGTCCCCTAGCGTTCTGATACTGTATTTCGACCATACCTTTTCCATGTTTAGAGATGTTTAGATGCACAAATACTTACCACTGTGTTCCAGTTGCCTGCAGTATTCAGTACGGTAACGTGCCGCACAGGTTGGGAGCCCAGGAGTGAAAGGCTGTACCATAGAGCTAGGTGCGCAGTGGGCTATACCATCTAGGTTCACATAAGTGCACTCTGACGTTTGCACAATTACGTCGCCTGGTGACACATTTCTCGGAACATGTTCACAGCGTTATGTGATGCAGGACTGTATAGCGTCATCCCACCGGCTTTGCGGGGGATTGGTTCCAGGACTCCCCCCACCCCCAGGATACCAAAATCTGCTGATGATCAAGTCCCCGATGTAAAATAGTATTTGCATGTAACCTACGCAAACCCTCCCCTATACCTAAATCATCTCTCTAGATTACTTATAATACCTAATACAATGTAAATGCTATGTAAATAGTTGTTGCACGGTATTGTTTAGAGAATGACGACAAGTCTACATGTTTAGTACAAGACACAATTTTTTTTAATCCGAAGTTGGTTGAATCCACAGATGGGGAACCACAGATAAGGAGGACTGATTGTATATATCTTATTCAATTATAATACTGTTTTAGTTATTTGATTTCAAATACTGTACATGTACTCTACTGTATATACGGCATTGTAACACAGCGTGATTCATTATATGTTACAAGAAACATTTTACAGAGCTGATGCAATACACAAATATACCGCACCTGCAATTTAATTTAAGAGAGATTTCTGCCTTATATATATCCTCTAAAAATTTAATTCCCATGTAAAAAAAATTTTTGAAAAATTTTATTTAACAGTGCTTCTCTAATTAGCGTATATCCGAATCACCTTGTTAAAACAGATCCCTGGCCTAACTCCCAGAGATTCTGATTTGAGGGTGGGACCCATGACTGCCTCTCAAACCAGCTGCTGGTCCTAATACCACAACGCACTCCAGCCAGCAGTGGTTGTACACACGCCAGATCAGCGCTTACTAGTGCTGCGGACTGTTCTAAGTAGCATGATACAAGCTCATAGTCCTCGTGGCTGCCCTGTAAGGGAGGAACTCTTACGTGCTCGTTTTACAGCTGAGGAAACCGACGTGTAGAGAGGCTAGACATCTTGCCCTAGGTCACGGGGCTAGTTGAGTCGCAGAGGCAGGACCCTCGTGTAGTCGGAACCTGCTGTGTGTCCCCACTGGAACCCAGAGCACATGCCCCGAGGGGACCCAGATGCTCGCCCCAGTGACTTTGGAGGGTGGGCGTCTGCTGCTTGGGCTCCGGGCCTGGCACGACCACGGGAAGCCACTCCCCAAGGTCCTGGATTGCTCCTCTCGACGCCCCAGGCAGTGGCGCGATGGGAGGGAGGCCGCAGCGGGGAGCGGTGGGCGCGTTCTCAGGAGAGCCTGCCAGATGTGCCACCTGCGTGCACCAGGGACCGAACATTCAAATGGCTGCGAGGGCCAGACTCGAATGAGAGACTCTAGCTAGATACCAGAAAATATTTTTCTTAAAGCCACTCATCTCTTAGCCAGTTATTATTTTCCCATTTTTGATGGATGCGTGAATATAAGAAATATTTCACTTTTACCTTATCTCCAGTATAAGAAAAGCAATTAACGTCTGGTATAGGGTAGTCGATACTGGTTTCATTTTGGGGATAGCAGGGAGTGGGAGGGACTAAGGCAAACTGGCCTTCGTAAGGAGTCCGGCTGTTCGATTCCAGCCAGTTTTTGCCACAACAGCAACTGAGCTGGAAGTTTGATTCCAGATTTTTGTGTGCTATCTCTGGAGTTTTACGTTTTGGTAACTAATTACAAAAATAGGTAGGTATATACACAGACTTTCAGAGATGGCCAGTTAGCCGTCTCTGGCCCCCGTAGGCAGGCCCAGCAGCCAAAGTCCCACACTGCCCCAGGCAGGGAGTGCCTAAGCTTGGGCTCACTCTTCTCTAGACCTTTCTATTTCAAAAAACAAAAAACAAAACAAAGAAAGCATGAGAGACAGAAAAGCCTTTTCTGGTTTTTGTGTGGGTTCCCAACGCCCGCTTGCATTTGTGTGAGCGAGCCTGTCAGAGGGCCCCGGGGGGCTCTGGGCGGGGCCGCAGACGGTGGAGTCTCTGCCTCCAGTGCTTGGCGGGCTGGGGTTTACCCGGCAGTTCACTCTCTTCCCGCTTCCCCCGCTCCCAGGATGTCCATGAGGAGCCCCGTCTCTGCCCAGCTGGCCCTGGATGGCGTTGGCACCATGGTGAACTGCACCGTCAAGTCTGAGGACAAGAAGGAGCTTTGCCACGAGGCCCCCCAGGGCGCAGCGGCCGCTGCTGAGCCCCAGCCTGCAGACCCCGCCCGGACCCCCCAGGATGGTGCAGACCCCCAAGCTCCAGCCCAGGTGCCCAGCACTTTCCCAGGGGCTCCTGGGTCAGTGTCCCTCCCCTGCCTCTGTCCATACCTGGCCTGTCTGCGGGGCTGAGCAGCCCCACTCCCCCAGCTGGGCCGCAGGTGCAGGCAGACAGCCGCATAGACGGGTGGGGAGGGCCGGCCAAGCTCGGTCTGAGGCTGGGAGCCAGGCCACCTGTCAGAGCTGGACCTGGGCTCACTCCTGCACTCACGGATGTGTGACCTAGGCCTTGCTCCTGAGGACTAGCTGGGGAGACGGCATGCACACGCTAAAAATTGGCTTCAAAGTAATCTGTCAGCTTTTTCATGTGATTTGAGAAAATCAGCCATATTACCCAAGCAAGAGCTAAATCACTGTTAAAGATTACGATACAGTTCCTCACCCTTAAAATGAGGGAATCGAACTACCTGATCAATAAGGATTCTTGCAGTTCTTAAAAATGCTATGATTCCATGCAGGAGATGTAAAAAGGGAATATGTATAATTAAAAACCAAATGAGGGCCAGGCCCAGAGGCTCATGCCTGTAATTCCAGCACTTTGGGAGCCCAAGGCAGTAGGAACACTTAAGGCCAGGAATTCAAGACCAGCCTGGGCAACATAGCAAGACCCCATCTCTACAAAAAAATTTAAAAATTTAGCCAGACGTGGTGATGGGAATCTGTAGTTCCAGCTACTTGGGAGTCTGAGGCAGGAAGCTCGCTTGAGCCCTGGAGTTCGAAGTTACAGTGAGCTGTGATTATGCCACTGCACTCCAGCCTGGGTGACAGAGTGAGACCCTGTATACAAAACAACAACAACAACAAACCAAAAAAGCCAAATGAGTGAAAATTAGGAGAATTTCTGGATTCTAAGGAGGAATCCAGCCTGGAGGAGGGTGTTTGTGTGTGTTTGTACATGTCAGTGGTGACCAAGGAAGACTTCCTGGAGGAGTAGGGCCTCAAGCTAGGCCTGAAAAGATGAGAAAAGGGGCGAGGGGGAATTTCTTAAGGAGGGCTGAGGTGGGGCTCTGTGAATAACCAGCCCTGCTGGAGCAGCAGGTGGACGCAGGGAGTGCTAATTAATAGCTTTTGCCTCTGACTCCGCTGAGGCAAACCTCATTCACATGTACTAACTCCCTTGATCCCAGAAACAATCCTGCTACAGGGGAGGTATTAGTATTTCCATTTTCAGAAGAGGGAAGTGCAGTTCAGAGAAGTTCAGGGGCTTGTGTGGGATCAAGCTCCTTGTGAGTCACGGAGCCTGGACTGAAACCCAGGTCTTTTATCTTCAGATCTTTTGTTCTTTTCACTGCATCAAGCGAAGTGTGAGCAAAGGTTGGGAAGGTGGGGGACGAAGGGCCTCCTGGGTGGGGCAGTGGGGTTGGCACGACTCTGGGGTTCCTTCGGGGTGGACGTCCCTGGGTGCTCAGCCCTCCCTGCAATCTGCCCCCCTTCCCCTGGGGGTGACGGTGACAGTTCAGCGTGTCTTGCAGGACTGTAGCTCTCCGGAGAGCAATGGGTCCCCAGCACCCAAGAGACCAGGAGCCTCTGAGGCTGCTTCTGGAAGCCAGGAGAAGCTGGACTTCAACCGGAATTTAAAAGAAGGTAAAAGTCTGCCCTAGTTGGAGGCAGGGCCTGGGCGGGCTGTCGGGACGGCTGCTCCTCACCCTGCCGCTGTCTTCCAGTGGTGCCGGCCATCGAGAAGCTGCTGTCCAGTGACTGGAAGGAGAGGTTTCTGGGAAGGAACTCTGTGGAAGCCAAAGATGTCAAAGGTGAAGGCCGGTGTGGGGGCTGGGGGGATTCGTTTGAACCCCCCTTCCCTTCTCCTGGCCTGGCTGTGCAGTCAGGTCTGCGGGGCAGTTCTTGAGTTCTTGGCACCCTCGCACCTGTCCTGTGCCACTTGGCTCCTGCCTGGCCTTAGGGGTCATCACTGTCCTTCACCGGGGGGGCCCCAAGCATTAGGTCCGGCTCCTCCCACGCAGGAGAGGCCTGGTGGGATTCAAATCCCATGGCTGTGACATCAGGCATGTCACTGCCACTTCTGATCTAACTCTAAAGTGAGGGGAAGGTTCTGCTTTGCATACATGAGCTTGTGTAACCCACAGTAACCCTGCGAAGTGCCCATGTACACATTAAAAAACCCTGAAGTACAGAGAAGATGGCAACTTGCCTAACTGGTCACAGGCAGGATGGGTTGAGATGGGAATTGGAACCCAGATCTGTCTCACTCTAAAGCCTGAGCACATCCCACTGGGCCCTCCCCCGGGATGGTTGTCCACCCTGACCCTGGGGGGACATCTAAGAGGCCCAGGGGCCTGGGGCCGAGACGTCCCACTGTCAGCATTTCCGGGGCCTGGACTTAGTGGCTAAGAGTGGGGAACGTCCAGGCCAGCTAGTTGTCAGACAGCAAGATGAGGAGCCCCTGCAGGGTAAGGATCATGTCTCATCATCTCTGTCGCTCAGCCCCTAACAGGGCCTGGGACATAGCAATTGCTCAATAAATGTCAGGTGGCTGGGTGGATGGACGGACAGATGAACAAACAAAAAATCTCAGTGGTGGCTGTTTCACTGCGGAGCAGGGACCCAAGAGAGCCTGGCAGAGAAGGAGCTCCAGCTTCTGGTGATGATCCACCAGCTGTCCACCCTGCGGGACCAGCTCCTGACGGCCCACTCGGAGCAGAAGAACATGGCTGCCATGCTCTTCGAGAAGCAGCAGCAGCAGATGGAGCTGGCCCGGCAGCAGCAGGAGCAGGTAGGCCTGGGGACAGGTGGGGGACAGGCTGGGGGCTGGGGCTATAGGTTTCCTGCCTCAGGCTGATTCATAAGCCCTTGCGGGGGTAGGGTGCAAAAGGGACTGCAGGAAGAGCAGCTGGCTGCGTCCTGCCCAGCCTCCACCGCCCTGCCCAGCCTCCACCGCTGTCCCTGGATGCTCCCCCTGCCTGCTGTCCTCCATGCTTCGCCCCAGGGAGGAAGGCAGGGCGTGGCGAGGGCCAGGCAGGCCTGTGGGAGGAGGGCCACCAGGGCTCACGCCCGCGACGCCCCCTGCCCACTCTTCCCTCCGCCAGATTGCCAAGCAGCAGCAGCAGCTCATTCAGCAGCAGCACAAGATCAACCTCCTTCAGCAGCAGATACAGGTAACAGGACGGGAGACCCAGAGGTGAAGAGAAGGTGGTTGAGGGAGCTGGCGCCAGCCTGGAGAGGTGCTGGGGACAGGGAGGGGACGGGGGTGTGGACCACACTAAAGCTATACAGAGCAGGATCACTCGGGCCCACCCCTGGGAGGGGCCCTTATTTCTGTTCTAGCCCCAGCCTGTCTTCTTTCCCTGTTTTAAGGCAGGAGCCCAGAATATCAGTATCTTCCTCCCCAGCTGAGGCTGGAGGGCAGGTAGACGGGGGCTCAGAGGTGGCGTGGGGTCAGATGGATCCTTCAGAGACTGCCCCGGCCAGCCCTCATGCCCTGTGCTTCTCATCCGTGAGTCTACTACTCTCGTGTCCCGGCTGACCACAGCTGGCTAGCTGCTTGGGTCCCCGGGGACTCACACAGGGTTTCTTTGCCTTCAGCAGGTCAACATGCCTTATGTCATGATCCCAGCCTTCCCTCCAAGCCACCAACCTCTGCCTGTCACCCCTGACTCCCAGCTGGCCTTGCCCATTCAGCCCATCCCCTGCAAACCAGGTGAGTGTGGGAAGGCCTGCTCCGCCACGGAGGCTGGGCTGTCCCGCCTCAGGGAGGGACCCGCAGCTGCTGCTCCCATTCATTTGCTATGTGACCTTCCTGGGCCTCAGCTTCAGATCTGTCCAGTGGAGGAATAATCCCAGCGTCACTGGGAGAATGGAAAGAAATGACACATTGAAAACCGTAAAGTGCTTCTCAGATGTCAGATGACGTGGCAGTGCAGGTCTAGTCTCCCCAGGGCCGGCGCCTTTCCTGTGCCAGATCGTTAACATCTTGACTGTTAACTGAGGTTTACACATCACCCAGATTCTAAGGGCTGCCATTCCTACCATCACGTGTCGTTCCCGCCTTCTACCCCATCACTGACATTCCGCAAACAGATCGACCACGCGTCACACGCCGTGGAGTTGTTGGGGAGCCACGGGGCTGACAGAACGTGAACTTTTTGCTCACAGGATTTACAGTCTGGGTGGGGGAAAGAGAAGGATGCCAGTACTGGGGAATCTGGGAAGGCTTCTTGAGGAGGTGTCGTTGTCTGCTTGGGTCCTGGGAGAATGGGCAGGACGTGTTAGGGGGAGTTGGAAGCTGAGGGGAGAGGGCTGGGGGAGAGCGATTGAGGCAGAGGCCCTGGAGTCTGCGGCGGGGATCTTTGAGGGGGTTAGAGTTGAGGGGAGCGCATGCCAGGGCGCGGGGATGGCTGAGCAGGGCCGTCGGGACGGAGCGTGGAGCCTGGGATTCATTTTGTAGGACGGGGCTGCACTTGAATGTCCGAGTGGCCAGTGTGTTGTCTCTCCGTGGGGGATGGGGAGTTGCGGGGAGACCAACCAGAGGCAGGATCTGGTCGGGGCTCTTGTGATAATTCTAGCAATGGGGGATGTCACCTGCACCAGGGCAGTGACAGTGGGGATGGAGACAGAATTATGAGAACAGGGCAGAGATGCTGCCCATAATTTCCCCAGGAAATTTTAAAATCAACCCCCTCTGGTCCACCCTCCCTGTTCCACAAGTGAGAAAGAGACAGAAGGAGGAGTCCCCCGGTGAGTTCCGTAGGCCGTGGGCACGTGTTCACTGGTCCCCCACCAATGCTCTGCTCCGGCCTGGCTTATCCCGGGCTCCGTAAGGTTGGACAAAGCGGAAACACAAAGAACCGAACGAGTCATGCCCTGTCTTAGTCTGTTCAGGCTGCTACAACAAAACACCGTAAACTGGGTGGCTTACAAACGACAGATGTTTATTTCTTACGATTGTGGAGACTGGGAAGTCCAAGATCAAGGCACTGGCAGATTCGGTGTCTGGCGAGGGCCTGCTTTCTGGTTCCCAGGTGGCACCTCTGGCTGTGTCCTCACGTGGTGGGCAGGGCAGACAAGCACCCTCAGGCCTCTAATCCCATTCCCGAGAGCTTCGCCCTCACGACCTAATCACTTCCCAAAGGTTGACCCTGCTAATACTATTGCATTGGGGATTGGGTTTTGACTGATGAATTTTGGGAGATGCAAGCATTCAGGCCATGGCATTCTGCCCTGGCCCCTGCCTCCAAAATCACGTTCTTCTCACATGCAAAATACCTTCGTTCCATCCCAACAGCCCCCATGTTCCAGCATCAACCCAAAAGTTTAAAGTCCAGAGTCTCAGATGTGGGGGAGACCCAAGGCGTGATTTACCCGGACGCAGACTCCCTTGCAGAGCTGAGAGGAGTAGATTTCTGTTGTTCATAAGCTGCCTGGTTTATGGGTCTTTGTTACAGCAGCCCAAGTGGACTAAGACAGGCCCTGTGCGGAAGGAAGTTTCCAGTTAGCTGGGGTGAATTGGGAGAGGGGAGGGCTGGATTGGAGGCCAGGGCAGTGGCCCCAAACCATCGCAACTCCCCGCGAACACGGTGCGGAGCCCAGGAGGCGAGGGCAGGCCGGGTCAGGGGAGGGGCCCCGAGTCCTTTCCAGACAGGTGAGGGAGGAGGTAAGATGGGGAAGACCAGGACTGGCCTGGCGGCCTCCTGCTTTGTTTGCTCCAGAATCCCAGCAAGGAGAGCCCCTTCCTAAGGCCCGCTGTGAGTACCGCCCCCCAGCTCGCCTGCCTTAGATGGCACCCGGTGCCTGCAGTGTACCGTCCACACTCCTGAGCGCGGCCTTCGCCCCGGGAGCCGACCTGGCCCACGTGCCCGGCCCGTGCCCCAGCCTCCCTCTCGCGCGCCTCACCACCCCTTCTCCCCGTCCCAACCCTGCCCATCCTGCAGGCACTAGCTCACATCTTGACTCCCCCAGGAAGCCTGCTCTAGTCACCCTAGGTGGAACAAAGTTCTCTGGTGTGCCACCTGGGTGGCCCTTCTCACCACCTGCCATGTGCCGTGTGGTTTGCACACATGGCTTCTCTCTCCACCTGAACTGTCAACTGCTTGATGCGGGGCCTGGTGGAGGTCGAGTGAGGTAGGGTAGGTAGAAGAGAGAGTGCCGTGTAAATGGGCTCCGAAGTCTGGAGGACCTGAGTTCAAATCCCAGTGTGCAACCCTTTTGGCTTCTAAGGTCTCTGTTATTTTATCTGTAAAATGGGATGGTGTGTATTAAGCGCCTGGTGTATGCAACATACTGTGTGCTATTGTGAGTGCACAAAACATGCCACATGGCAGGCAGCTGCTTTTGTACGATGCATACAGTAGGCACAAGATATAAGTACCCACCAAATGAATAGATGGCATGCTCTCTCTCATTGCGACACTGGGTGGGGCTCTGAAGAGTGGGCTGGGAGGGACAGGAGCAGGGGAAGATGCCACACGCGGGGCACTGGGGGAGGAGGGATCGGAGGGCAGTGGGCGGGACCAAGCGGGGCCAGCTTCGAGCCTTCGCCCGCCTTGCGGTGCGGGGCTGCGTCAAGCAGGGCGTCTGCTGTTCTGTGCTCATCCAGGACTTTTCTCCCTGCCGCCTTTTCCACAGTGGAGTACCCGCTGCAGCTGCTGCACAGCCCCCCCGCCCCGGTGGCGAAGAGGCCTGGGGCCATGGCCGCCCACCACCCCCTGCAGGTACCGCCCTCTGCTGCTGGCCGGGGCTCCCTCCGCAGCTCACTGCCCTGGCCGCCCTGTGTGGGGGCTGCGGGGTGTGGAGCGGTGGGCCCGGCACCCCGTGTTTTGTTCGCCTGCCCCTCCTGTCTCCGCTTCCTCCGTCGGTGTCCTTGTCTGTTCCGGGTTTGCTGGTTCCCCTTCCTCTCTGTGCCTCTGCCGGGGCTCCTGGGGCCTCTCCCACCTCTGACCTCCCGGGTCTCCCTCAGGAGCCCTCCCAGCCCCTGAACCTGACAGCCAAGCCCAAGGCTCACGAGCTGCCCAACACCTCCAGCTCCCCCAGCCTGAAGATGAGCGGCTGTGGCCCCCGCCCCCCCAGCCACGGGGCCCCCACGCGGGACCTGCAGTCCAGCCCCCCCAGCCTGCCTCTGGGTAAGCTTTCTGCCGCCCACTCCTGTCCACCAGCCCTCTCTGCGTTCCAGGTTTTACCAAACGGGGGGTTGTACCTGCTCTTGGAAGGTCCTGTCCTCCTGTCCCCACTGTGTCTGTCTGGGCACTCCAGCACCCGGGATCAGGCCACCGGGTTCCGAGTTCCAGACGCCACTATTTTCAGTTCCAGACTGTTGACGCTGCGCAGCAGCCAGTGTAAATGGCGTCCCTTTGCGTGTGCAGTGCGGCCGCGGAGGGCAAGAGGGAACGCTAACCCGGGTGACTCCCTCCTCTTCCTCTGCCCTCCCCCATAGGCTTCCTTGGTGAAGGGGATCCTGTCACCAAAGCCATCCAGGATGCTCGGCAGCTGCTGCACAGCCACAGCGGGGCCTTGGACAGCTCCCCCAACACCCCCTTCCGTAAGGTATGGGTCCCCCCCACCCCCTACACCTCAGGGAGGAGCAGATGATGGCCAGGGTTGAAAGACACAGAGTCCGAGGCCACCAAAGGGAGGGGGAGGAGAGGGGTGACACAGAGGGGGCTGATGGACGGGTTGCCCTGTCAACCCCAGGACCTCATCAGCCTGGACTCGTCCCCAGCCAAGGAGCGGCTGGAGGAGAGCTGTGTGCACCCGCTGGAAGAAGCCATGCTGGGCTGCGATGTGGACGGTGAGGGCTCTGGGCACTGTCTGCTGGGCAGGAGGGGCCACCTCTGTTCCGGGGGGGCCAAGGAGGCTCAGGTTGTGTCTGTCTCTGACCCCGTCCCTCCATTGGTCTGTCCGTTGGGTCCTCTCCAGGTGCATGTGCCTCCATTGTCCCATGTCTCTGTTGGCTCTGTCTCCTGGTCTGATGGCTGGGTCTCCACTCTCTTGGGGCCCTATTGCCCTGGTTTCCTGTGTGTCTGTCCCGTGTCCATCTATGGGTCCCTGGCTGGGCCTCTGGGGCTAACTTGCTGTGGGAGGCTCCTCAGTGCCTCCTAGTGGTGGAGTAGGGGACGTCTCTCTGCTGGCCCTGGAGGACTCTCCCTACCCCAGACGGGCTGCCGGGCTGACACCATCCCTGCCCCTCAGGCTCCCGCCACTTCCCGGAGTCTCGGAACAGCAGCCACATCAAGAGGCCCATGAACGCCTTCATGGTATGGGCCAAGGACGAGCGGAGGAAGATCCTCCAGGCCTTCCCGGACATGCACAACTCCAGCATCAGCAAGATCCTCGGTAAGGGCCCGTGGTGGGCTCTCCCAGGGCTCTAGGGGGTCCAGGGCCACAGTCCAGCAGGACCTGGTGGCAAGAGCCGTCTGGGTCTACTTGGGGCTTGCTTGGTGATGTTCCACACCATGCTGGACTCCAGTGGAATCTGATGGGGTGCAGGAGTCGGGGGGATGTGGGGGCAGCTGGGTCCTAGAATCTTGTACCGTCACAGGGCTCTTCCGGTAGTGCTTGCCCTCAAGAACTCCAGGAGAGGGAGAGAGAGAGAGTGTGCGTGTGCGTACGTGTGTGTACATTCTTTAGCCCCCTGAGCTAAACCTAACCTCTTCCACTGTTTGCCCAGACCCTTGGGGCTGGCTCTGGCAGGACAGTAGGAGAGACTGGTGTTCTTGGGCTGTCAGTAGAAAGGTTTTTAGAATTGTATGTCCTGATCAGAGGCCAAGGAACGATGTGGGGCAGGGCAGATGGTGCTAAAAGGGGACAGTTGCTTTCAAGACTGAGGCTCCTCGTGTCAATGCAGGTCTCTTGTCAACCGAGACACCAGGGATTTTGTCCTGAGCAGGGAGCCTGTCTGGGTTGTTGAGGGCCTGGGTGGCTGTTCTTTTGTTTATGCAAATCAGGCAAACCAGAGGCCTCCCAGAAGTTGCTGGGTCGTTCGGGATGTGGGTGGATGCTGAGTCTGAAGTGGACAGTTGGGTGCCCCTCTGTGCCAACTTCATTCATTCCTTTGCTCAACATCCAAGGAGCACCCACATCGGGCCAGGCCCTCACTAAGTGCTTGCACATATATTATCTTGCGGAGCCACCTGGGGACCACACTCTCCTCAGGGACTCCAGGGGCCCGGGGTGGTGAGCAGAGCCCAGCACTGACTGCCTGTCCCCGGGGGCTGGGCAGGCTCCCGCTGGAAGTCCATGACCAACCAGGAGAAGCAGCCCTACTACGAGGAGCAGGCGAGGCTGAGCCGGCAGCACCTGGAGAAGTACCCCGACTACAAGTACAAGCCGCGGCCCAAGCGCACCTGCATCGTGGAGGGCAAGCGGCTGCGTGTGGGCGAGTACAAGGCCCTGATGAGGACCCGGCGCCAGGACGCCCGCCAGAGCTACGCCATCCCGTGAGCAGCCCCCCTGCCCGGGCGGCCGAGACGCTGTGCTCGTGTGTAACTCTCGCGCGCGGCGGGGCGTCAGCGTGCGGCTGGCCTCTGCATGTGACCCAGGGTGCTGTGTGTGACTGCGGGGGCGACCGTGTGTGGTGTGTGTGACTGTGCTGAGCACTTGGTGGCTGAGGCTACAGGCACGTGGAGGGCCCAGCCGTGTGCACCTGGAGAAGTGTGCCCGCAGGTCCCATTTCTGACGCACTCTGCAAACTCGGAGGTGCTAAAAATCAAAGTACTCATCACACAGAAAGATTCCCGACTCGACCAAAGCTAGCACGCTGCTGGATTCCTTCAACAGGAAGTCCCCGAGCGCATTAAAAATATACAGTTCCAAAAAATTGGATTCATACTCCATCCTCCAAGAATATTATCTGTTGAATACACCCGCGGCCCTGGGTCTGCGGGGCCATCTGCAGGGCTGTAGGTGACAGTGAATTTGGCCATCAAAAAACAGACTGGGGACAGTTGTATGAGTCACAGAGCCAAGAAGCTGTGGGGTGGGGCCGCACGCCCTGAGGAGGCCTGGGGGCAGCTGGGCTCTGGGTTGAAGTGGGGGCGCATGTGTAACCGCGGCTCTTCCCCACCCCAGCCCCCAGGCCGGCCAGGTGCAGCTGAGCTCCACAGACGTCCTGTACCCGCGGGCGGCAGGCGTGCCCCTGGCACAGCCGCTGGTGGAGCACTATGTCCCCCGGAGCCTGGACCCCAACATGCCTGTTATCGTCAACACCTGCAGCCTCAGAGAGGAGGGTGAAGGCACAGACGACAGGCACTCGGTGGCCGATGGCGAGACGTACCGGTACAGTGAGGACGAAGACTCCGAGGGCGAAGAGAAGAGCGACGGGGAGCTGGTGGTGCTCACGGACTGATCCCGCTGGGTGGGGACAGACCCCAGCCCGTCCCGCGGGCACAGCCAGCCAACCTGGACTGTGTTGGTACTTGGCCTTGGGTGTGCCCTGGAGATGGGCAAAGCTGTGCACTTGTAGATATGTTCATGAGGGGAGAGTCCCCCTCCCTGCCACACCCTCGGGCATGCCTGAGGAGCTGTCACCTGCTGGGCAGGGCCCGCATTGGTGATGGGCCGAGCTGGCCCTTGGGGCTCACAGCCAGGGGACACTGGATGGTCCTCCCTCCCGCAGGTCTACCCACAGGGATGTGGCAGCTACAGACCTGTCCCCTTGGGGTCACATGCTGTTTCCATTCTTGTCGTGGCTGGACCAGCCACTGTGGGACCACCAAGCCCTCCCACACCCCCCCCCCCACATCACTCCTCTATCACCAGGATCACTTTGTGCAAAAGGGTCTGTCTGCCTGTCCTTCACTGTCTTTATCTCTGCCAAGCCCATCGTGCCTCCGGCTGCTCTGTGTGTGTGTTTGTGTGTGTGTGTGTGTGCACGCGTGTGTGTGTTTTCATCTGTTCGTTAATTGCACAAGATATTTATTGAGTGCCCACTACGTGCCAGGCACCGTTGCTGAGTTCCTGTGGCTGCATCTCTTGACGCCACTCTTGTTTCTCTGGGGGCCTCTTTTTGTGCTTCTCTTTGTCCCCAAATTGCTACCTCTTTGTCAGTCCGGGTGTCTCAGGTTCTGTGTGTTCCTTGTGTGCATTTTTCTCTCTCTCTCTTCCTTGTCTTCCTGCAAAGGCCCTCTTTGTCTCTCTCTCTTTCTCAGTGTCTGTCCCTGCCCGCCTGATGCCCTCTGGGTCCCTGCAGGCCCCTGGTCTGCCCCTGGGCCCACCAGCCTTCCTGCCCCTCTCCCACCTGCCCCTTCACTCCACCCTGACTCTGCCTGTCGGTTCCCACGGAGCCCCTTTTAGCTCTGAGCAGCATGGGAATGTGCCTCAGCCTCCAGGGGGCTTTGTCCTGGTGCCCGAGCCCTGGTCCCCACCTGATCGCAGGAGTGGGGGCAGGAGGACTGATGGTGCTCCCTGGAGCCGGGGCTCCTCCATGGCAGCTGGTCTCCATTCTGCCCTCATGAGCATGGGCTGGGGGCTCCGCATTCTTGGGAGGGGTTGATGAGGAGACTCATTACCCTCTCCCACCTGGCCCTGCCCCTTCCCCACACTAGGGAGTGGGTCTCAGATTCACAAGTCCTTTCCCTAAGGAGGGCCAATCCCCTTGGCATCTAACTCCAGAGATCTGGAGCAGCCCTCACACCAGGGTGGGAAGGGAACCCCGAACCCCACAGGGCCAGGTGTGGAGTCTGCACCTGCCCCCATCTTTCCCCTCCCCCAAGCCCCCGTTTCTTTCCAGGCTGTTTCTTTTTTTATGACTGTAAACATAGATAGTGCTTTATTTTGTTAATAAGATAAAGATGAGTAACTTAACCAGCACATTTCTCCTGTTTACACTCGGGGGATTTTGTTTTGTTTTCTGATGGCATAATAAAGACAGATCATTTCGGAATCTGGCCCTCGTGCAGGGGAGGTGGAGGCCGGCAGAGTCCGGGAGCCCAGGTGTGCTGGAAGCCCGGGCACCACTGCCCCCTAGTGGCAGCTTGTGGGAGCTTCAGGCATGCGGCTGGGAGGAACCGGCTCCAGCAAGGGAGGCCAAGGCAGAGCCCGTGGGTGACACGCGACATCCACGGAGCCCACACCGAATGCCCCTGCCTTGAGCAGGTGAGCCCACTCAGGTCTTCAGAAACAAGGCAGTGGTAAGAGCACTGTAATAGGAGTCAGGAAGCTCAGGTTCTCCTAGAACTAGCCACATAGTTGGGGGGGAAGGTCAGGTCTCCCCTTTGGGCCTCATTGTCCTCGTGTGAAAACAAGGGGATTAATCTTATCCTGGTTCTTATCCTCTTTCAGAGAAGCAGCCCTTTGAGACGCCAGTGAAAGCTTGGGCCCTAGTCCCGGAAAGGGGACAGATACCTGGACGCCCTGAGGCCCGCCTTCTACGCTGGTTAACAAGGCAGGTCTCCAGTGATGGGCACCAGGGCTCTCCCTCCCACCTCAGGCTTTGGAAGAGAATGTCAAAGACTGAGTTATTGCACTAGGAGACACAGGTCCCGAAAGGGCTAGAGGACAGACTGAAACGCTGCAGAATGCATGTTAACCAGGATCTGTAAAAAGTCGGCTCCTCTGGTTAAAAATTAACCCCATCAGTATGGAATGGGGACAGCAGAGCTGACTGGCACCTCTTGTGAAAAGGTTAGACCTGGGCTGGATTAATAGGGGCTTGTGTTCACAACCAGGGAGGTGATGGTCGCGGTGTACCCCACACAGGCCTACCCCTCCCTGGAAAAGGCCGTTGTCCCGAGGGACGGGCCCGGGAGCCGTCCCCCTGCGTGGAAGAGGACGGGCGGGACCCTGGTGGGCACGTCCTGGAGGAATGGTCGGAAGGGCAGGCACGTTTAGTCCAGAGGAGACGAGGGTAGGGCAGAAGACAGGATCGTTTCTTCGAAGCTGCCAGGGGGCAAGGGTCTTTCTCCGTAGTTGACGAGGCAGAACTTGGACTCGCAAATGAAGGTCTCGGGAGTCCATATTTGGGCTTAACCTAAAGAACTTTCGACAGAGATGTTCACAGACAGAGTGAACATCCCAGAGCAGGAAGTGCCAGTCAGAGGCTCTGGGGCTCCTAGATCGCGGAAGGTGGTGGGGGAAGGTGGGCGGCGCTGATGCGGGGCCACAGACTTGGAAGGGCGTGGGAACGAAGACTCCCCAGGAATTAGGGGCCCGGCCTTTCGTCTGGGGCCGTTGTTCCCCAGCCCAGCCCCTCAGCTGCGGCCCCTCTCAGATGCAGGCAGCGGTGGAGGAGCCCGCCTGGGCAGTTGCTCCCGTCCCTTCCCACTATCCGCTTCCTCCACCCTCCACCCCTCTCCCGCCCATTCTTCCCCAGCGGCCGCACACCCCCTGCCAGCCCTGACTTCCCCTTGCTTCCCTGTTCCCAAGTCCCCTGTGGCCTGGGGTGGGGGTGGGGGCCTGACCCAGTACTTCCCACGTCCCACTCCGGGGACCTTGTCCTGCCTGCCTCATTCCAGCTGCTGAGAGACAGGGGTTGGCCCCACGCCCCCCTCTTAGGATGGCTGGTGTCCTGGAGCCCCACCCCCTATCCCCTGAGAGGGAGGATGGGTCAGGTGGGACGCAGAGGCCAGGAACACAGTGTCCTGCTCCTTACCCAGGAAGGCTGGGCCACAAGCTGTTCTCTGCCCTCTCGGTGCCTCTCCTGCAGAGACCAAGGGTCAGAGCAGAGCCTTTTGCCTGGAGCTCCTGCCAAGGGCCTAGGAAGGGGCCTGAGAGGGCGGAGCGCAGGTCACACTCGGGGGGCCTGGTGCTTAGCCAGGAGGGCAGGGGTTCTGGTTAGTCTGGGGGCGCTGGGGAAGGGGGGAAGGAGAGAAGGTAGAATGCCCAGGCTTTGCAGGGCACGCCCCCACCTGCTCATAACCCTGGAGGACTGGAGGAATGAGAATACTTTCTCAAAGAAGGCAGTGGGGTGGTGTCAACAGGTTAACTCCTTCCGATGCAGACGGTGGCCAGGGCCTTAGGGGCACAGGACGATACCCTGGGAGCCCTGTCCCAGCCACTCCCTGCTCACCACTGCAACACCTGCCTCCTATGCCGTGACGTCAAGGCCCCAGGAGGCCCGAAACAAAGGTACCTTCCGTGTTAATTCTGCCCTCAGTTCCAGAGCTGGCTCTGAGGAACAAGGAGGGTGGGCACTGCTACTGAGTCCACAGACAGGTCACGTCTGGCCACCTGTCCCCACACATGACCCTCAGGTACCCTGCCTGCCCAGCTCTGGCCCCATCCCTATCCCTGGGCACCTCTTTCCCCATGTCCTCGATTAGCACCCCTCCTAGGCCGCTACCCCTGGATCACCATGACCTTGAAGGCCCCAGCTGCCGGTGCCGGCTCCAGCAGTTGCCATGGCATCCTGGTGCTTCTGCAGGCAAAAACCAAACAACCAGAGTCCACCTGGCAGGCGGCTGTTCCAGCCCCGCCCCCAAGGGCACTGGGCACGTTATGGGGGGCCCTGGAAGTATAACTAGCAACCAGGCTGCTGAGAGGGATGCCCCCTTCTCACCTTTTGAGTTTCTGCCCTTCCCTCCCTCTGGCCTTCTGAGAAGGTAACAGAAGGTTCCAGAAGTCACTCTTGCCAGCTGTCAGGCAGAGTAGCTCCCTTTCCCAGCCCCAGCAGCTGGGAGCCAGAAACGACTGTTTAAGGTGTCCGCAGCCCTTCCACGCAGGGTTTCACCGGCTCAGCACCGCGGTCAGCCACGGCCCCTGTAATCCTCAGCCCAGCTCCCTGCATCCAGCTGAGTCTAAGAAGACGGTGAAAGGCGGAGGAGCCGTGAGACACCAGCCCTGCCCAGGTCTGCAAGGAGCCCGGGGCGTGAGGCAAGTGCGCAGGGGCAGGCGCTACCTCGGCATGAGGTCCAGGGGACAGCGTTGAGGAGGCGCTGCGGCACTCCTTGGCCCCGACTGCAGGACACAAAGCCTCACCACTGTCACGTGACGCAGAGCAGTCCAGAAATGACATTTTAATGCAGAAAACCATGATAATTTACAAATGAATCACTTTATGGGCCAGAGCCAGGAGGGCTCAGGAGCCCCGAGGGCAGGAAGGAGGCGGAGGTTGTCGGCAGGGGCAACGGCTCGGCCAGCACCTTTCTGATTCGATCCTGCCCGGGCTCTCACGCGCCGGGCAGGGAGGATGCCCTTGGCCCCATGCCCCCAGATGCCCACTAGTCATTCCCAGATGGGAAAACCTCCGGTCAACTTCAGGACAGACAGAGGTGGAGACGGAGAGACATCCTTGGGAAGGAGGGCCTGGAAGGCAGGGGAAGGAACAAGGCAGGGTGCTGCTGGCTCTGGCTCTGGCCACCCCACCCTTGGCGTGTCCCCTCCAGCCGAGCCACAGCACAAAGCAGAGCCTGGCTTTGGAGGCCCAGGGCCTCGCCATCCCTCCTTCCCCGCAGCAGGCTGCAGAGGGAGAGCAGAAGCACAGGCGCAGCAAGGGCACTGGAGGGAGCGCGGCGCCTGGGCTGAGGTATGGGGAGGAGTTGCGTGATTGGATCTGGTTTGGAGAAGGTGAGGGGTCCCAGCGGAGGCGGCTGCTGGGGAGCTGTCATGCCCAATTTTAGAACCCCACACCCCGCCAAGGTGTGTACATCCATGTGTCAGGGTTGGCATGATGCTGGTCTGGGGCTCAGCACCTCCTACACGGGGCACGCGGGGGGACGGGCTGGAGCTCGTGGCACTGGAGGTAGAAAGGAGCCCTCCCCGCCTCCCCCTTCCCCGTGTCCCCAGGCCAGGAAGGGTTACAGACACAGCTAAGGCAGCCCAGTTACAGCAGGGCCTGGGGCTGAGAATGGTGTGCTTCCCGGCAGTCACGGTCCGGGCCCTGGCTCTCTGCAGGCACTTCCTCCCGAGCCTGGCGAGGTGAAGGGGACCCCTGGAGTTGGGTCCTATCAGCCCCCCAAACAGGACAATGAGGTCTTCAGTAGCAACCACTGGGGGCTGGCGGCAGGGACACAGCCTTCTCCCTGGACACCCACCTGTCCCCTTCTCCCACCTTGTCCAAGGAAGGGTGCGGACCCCAGAGCAGAACCGACCCTGGAGAACAGGTCTGGCCAGACAGATGGGTAGGGGAGGGATGGGGTGGCTGGTCACTTTGGCATCTCCAAGGCTGACACTTGAGACTTCACCTTGAAGTACTGGTTGAATCGGATCACCGCGTACCTGCCAGAAGGCAGAAGGAAGCTGGGTGTGGGAAGGGAAGCCAGGTGGGCCCTGCTGGGGGTACTCACACCACGCGGAAAGTTTCTCACCAGCTCTAAGCCCATCTAGGTCCGTGCAGGTCAACCCCAGCCCAGGTTTTTGTGTGTTTGTCTGACTTCAACTTTTTTTTTTCTTTTGAAACAGAGTCTCAGTCTGTTGCCCAGGCTAGAGTGCCATGGCGTCAGCCTAGCTCACAGCAACCTCAAATTCCTGGGCTCAAGCAATCCTCCTGCCTCAGCCTCCCGAGCAGCAGGGACTACAGGCATGTGCCACCATGCCCGGCTAATTTTTTCTATACCATATATATATTTTTAGTTATTCAAATCATTTTCTATTTTTTAGTAGAGACGGGGGTCTCGCTCTTGCTCAGGCTGGTCTCGAACTCCTGACCTTGAGCGATCCACCCACCTCAGCCTCCCAGAGTGCCAGGATTACAGGCGTGAGCCACTGCGTCCAGCCTTGACTTCAACTTTTAATTTTTTCTTCTCAGATCAGACTGGAGCAACCCTGCATGTTTGGAGTTTTGTTTTGACAGTTGGAAATGCTAAGTATATTCATATGATTGTGTAATAAATCTCTTGACCTTTTCATATTGCAAAACTGAAACTCTATACCCATCAAACAACACTCCCCATTTGCCCCTCTCCCCAGCCCCTGGCAACCACCATTCTACTTTGTTTCTTACAAATTTGACTATCTTAATTACTCCTTATAAGTGGAATCTTACAGTATTTGTCTTCTTTTTTAAAAATTTCTTTCTGGGCCGAGGTTGGGGGTAGGAGGGATGTTCCAGGGCAGGGCCTCCAGGAGAAAGGTGGGGCTTGGCCAGCATTTATCTTTTTGTGACTCGCTTATTTCACTTAGCATAATGTCCTCAAGGTTGATCCAGGTTGTAGCATGTGACAAGATTTCCTTTTTAAGGCTGAGTAATACTCCATTGTATGTACATACCACCTTTTATTTATCTTTTCATCTGCCGACAGACATCTGGGCTGCTTCCACCTCTTGGCTACTGTAAATAATGTTGCTCTGAACATAGGTGTACAAATTTCTTTGAGATCCTGCTTTCAATTCTTTTGTCTCTACACCCAGAGGTGGGATTGCTGGATCACATGGTAATTCTATTTTTCCATTTTTTGAGGAACCACCGCACTGTTTTCCATAGCCCCTCACCATTTCTCATCGCCACCAGCGGTGCATAAAGGTTCCGACTTCTTCATAGCCTTGCCCACATTTGACGTTTTCTGGTTTCTTTGGTAGCAGCCCTCCTAAGGGGTGAGGCGACATCTCACGGGGCTTCTGATTTGCATTTCTCTAACGGTTGTGAACACTTTGAAGCCAGGGACATGGTTCCCTTTCCGCTAAGGGTGGGTGGGGAGAAGGCGGGACATGGTCTGGACCCGAATGGAGGAAGAAATGATTCCTGGCCCTTAGGGACATATGTTCCTCCAGGCCAGGGACGTCCTGCATTGCCACTATTCAAGTACCATCCAGGTGCTGTCCCTATACATCACCAGGAGCCACTGAAGGGGTGGAGGGGCCTGACACCCATGCAGGGAGGCAGCGCAGCAAGCACTAAGCCACCCGAGTGGCCTCACATGTCACTTCCGCTCTGGAATTCTGTCCTCTCCGCTGTAAAAAGATCTCCATGATCTTTCAGACTGACTTTCAACGATTGCCTCCGTGACCCGGCTCCGTGCACAGGTGCGCTGGCAGGCAGGGCAGTGGAGTGGCATTTCTGAGTATTTTCAGAGTGGCGTTCCCCGGCACCCCCAGGGCAGCGGAAACAGGCTGGCATGGGGACAAGTCAGCAGGACAGAGGAACGGACTCCGGGCACTCTGCTGGGGCTTCCTTTGCCCCCTTCGCACCCTGGGCTCAAGGCTTTTCCTTTTCTCCGTGCCCCCCTCCAGCTTCCCCCTGCACTCACCTGAGGAAATCGAAGTCGATGGTGGAGTACTGGTTCTGGATGAGGGCCCAGAGCGCCCAGAAGAAGTGAGACGCCTGGAAACAGACCAGAGAGGGTCAGCTCGGCGAGGCCCCACGCCTGTCGGCAACACTGCACAGCCAGGGGACGCAGCCATTCTGGAAGACACAGAGCTAGGATACTGGCAGAGACGTGGTGGGGTCTCCCGGCACAGGCTTTGGAGGCTCCATTCCTACCAGGAAAAGGCAAGCAGAGCCAGTTCTACCAAGGCCCTGGTGTCTGCCCTCCTAAGGGGGTATGGTCAGCAGAATGGTGCTTCTAGGGATTTCAGGAGTTCCCCCAGCCTAAGCAGGACCCACACTCCACCCCTGGCCTCTTCCCTACCCAGGGGAACCTGCTGGAGTCTTCGAGGCCAAGGTATCCAGGACAAGGTGATTCCCTAAGCCAGAGCTTAGCCCTAGTGGCCAATGGAGGGGCTGGCACCCCTCAGTAGGGTGCAGGGAGATGAGAAGAGGGATGGCAGCAGTGCCCTGGCCAGAGTCTGCTGGAAGACCCCTACACTGACCTTCACTCTGCTGGGAGGCCAGTCAGGCTGGAAAATGAATCTGGATCTGGGAACGAGTATGGGCATTTGCTGAGCATTAAACTGTGCTTTCCCTATAGCCAGGGGTGCCCACAAGGCCCAGGTCACCTCAGACTCAAGAAGCCAGGGGACCATGATTCCCAGCCGCCCCTGAACAAACACTAGTGACACCATCATTTTCCCATGCAAGGGTCCCTCCCCACCCCTGTGGCATTCCCATCCCGGAGTCCTGCTCACTCAGGGCTTGGCTACAAAGTACCTCCCCTCCACTTTCTTCCCTTTTCATGGCTTAAAAGGGGCATAGAAAAACTAGCAAGAATGAATTATCACTAAAACCTTAGCAAGAGGAAGGCTTGTTCTTAAGATAGAAGGAAAACCCCAATGCAGAAGCGCCAATGAGGAAAATAGAATAGGCAATCCCAAATCACAGAAAAGTAAAGATTCTCTTTAGCTCTGTTACGTATTATGAAATTCAGGACAGCAGACATTAACAGGACTAGTTAGCAATCCCCTGGGCACACGCAGGCAGGGGTCTGGCCTGAACCCTGGATCAGTGGCACTCAGAATCGAGAAGCGACAGCGCAGTGATCCGAGCAGGAAGAGCCCGACTGGAAAGGCTTAGAGCCCGACGTTATATACGTATATATGAAAGGATGAGTCCAACTGCAGCATGGAAGGCCGAGATTAAACAGTAGAAAGAACTACTTGTCCAAACGAGAGAATTGCTAAAATTGGAAGCCAGGCTGTTTCTTGGAAGTATTTCTCTAGAGAAGAGAGAGCCTGGACTGAATGGGGCAGGGGCGGGGAATAGGTCTTCTTAGTATAAGGGGTGCCCCACGCAGGGCTCCCCAGGCCTCACCTCTAGGGTGGGGTTCTGGAGCCGAGGGCGGGTCACGAGTCCCTCCTGGCTCCTCCTTCCCCGCCCCCTCCCAGTCACTGCACTCACCAGGGCGAACTTGTTGACTTGCACGTAGAGCCTCTCCACCTCCCTGGGGGGCACCGCCATCCCCTTCTGCGCCTGCAGGTAGTAGAGCAGCCACTGCAGCTGGGTCTCCCGCGTCGGGTACTGGCAGTAATCCACCTCGTTCACGCCTGGCCGGGAGGCAAGCCAGACAGAAATTGCTCAGAGAGTCATGGTCCGGCCTCAGGGTCTCCTCAAGCTCAGCAGGTGTTCCTCCTCCCCTCAAAACTCCCTCCTCTTCTGACCTGCGGGGCTGTGCCCACAGAGGCAGCCCTGGGAATGTGGCTTCTCCACTATCCCACCTGGGAGCTTCTGTGGGACTGAGGGAAGCAGAGAGGCAGACTGCTTGAGGGGCAAGGTACTGTCTAGGGAGTGACGGGAACCCCTCATGACAGCACCACTGTATGCCCTGAGCCCTGCACAAAGTGACGGTGCGTGGGAGGCACCACTGGTCTCAGGTCTCCTGCCAACCTCCAGTTAACCCGGAACAAGCCCTTTGCTCTGTTTTTGTTTTTTTAAATGACTCTCCTCCTTTATTTCTGCATTTGTATATTGAATATATGTTAATAGTATCAAACTCTTTTTTTTTTTCCCTAAGACAGGATCTCACTGTGTCACCCAGGCTGGAGTGCAGTGGTGTGATCATAGCTCACTGCAGCCTCAAACTCCTAGGCTCAAGCGATCCTCCTGCCTCAGCCTCCCAAGTGGCTGGGACTACAGGCACACACCAACATGCCCAGCTGATTTTTGTAATTTTTTGTAAAGATAGGGTCTATGTTGCTCAGGCTGGTCTCAAACACTTGGCTCACGTCATCCTCCTACCTCAGCCTCCCAAAGTGCTGGGATTACAGGCACAAGCCACCACACCAGGCTTCACTGTCTTCATTATCAAACAAGGGACCTAGACTAATGTAGGAATGTCAAACATGGTTTCTTAGACCAGTGCTAAGCTGGCTACTTAAGAAGATCACCCAGAGAGCACCCCTACTCCCATCCAATTCTCCAGATGATTCTAACAGGCACCCAGGCTTGGAACGCATGGGCCGGGTGGCTCTGACTCCCTAGAGCCCCGCCTTTCTAGTTGTCCTCGAGCTGCCAGCCGGGGACTTCCAGCCACATCCTGGGCATGGCGGCAGAGACCTTGGCTTCAGAGCTGGCACAGAAAGAGGTGGATTATTTAAGACAGGACCAGGACTGGGCCACCTTCTTCAGAGTCTGTCCCTCCCTCTTTTCCTGTCCTTCCTAAGCTTTCCTTATTCCCCCGGAAAAAACACACTTGGTCCCTGAGGCCCCAAGAGTATAGCTGATAAGAATCTCCTTGTGTACGTATAGAAACTAAGGCCCAGAGACAAGAAGAAATGTTCCCAAGGTCACTCTCCCAGTTAGGGTCAGGATCGCGGTTGGGACCCTCACCTCCCAATGCCTAGTACTGTGTCTGCCTCACTGCTGAGAACCCAGGGGTCCCTCTCCCCAGCTCCTAATCTCTCTTGCCCTCTTCATTCCCCTACACTAGGTTCTTCCTCCTCCATTCTCAACCTGGGAGCAGGATGCAATCTGCCCCTTTGGAGACATTCCAGTTGGACTTTGCTCTGTGCAGTGGGTGGGAAGGACTTAAAACGCTTGAGAATTATCCCTTGTGGAAAGACCAGCAGGCCTGGTGGCCAAGCACTCCCCGGCCCGGCCAGTGCCAGCCTCTGTTCATAGCACCTGCAGCTCAGAGACTCTGCCCCGCTGAGGCCCCATTATCCCTCGGGTTCCTAGGTGCAGCTGGTGGCTGCCCTGGGGTGTCGCAGCCTTAGGTGCAATCAGTGCTTGACAGACTGGTCACCTGGGTTTCCAGAAGGGTTGCTATTGGCCTGATCGGGCTGGGGAATGGCTAAGGCTGGGGGCGGGGGGCACTCTCCGCAGCTGGCCTGGGCCTGCCTCACCTATCCTGAGCACCTCACGCTGCCTGTCTGGGGCCGGTCCCCCAGCCCCCGTGTACAGCTCTATCCATGCGTTGCCTCCTCAGTCCCATCTAATTGTTTTTAACAACTAAGCCCTCAAGCTGGAAAAACCTGCCCCGCTTCCTTTACACAAATGGTTCTATTGTACATACCATGCCTTTCTAGAATAATTGCCTACCCCTAGGAATCCCTGCCCTCATCCAACCTCTTCCACTCCTGCTCCAGGAAAGCTTCCCTGCCTAATAACAGCAGCAAACACCAATATGATGTTTAGCACGTGCCACGCACATATATCTCTTATCAATACTGTGAAATAGGCACCCTCATCATCTCCATTTTGTAGGGGCGCAGAGAGGGTGAGTAATCTGCCCAAGGGTCACACAGCTATTGGGTAGTAAGCAGCAAAGCCAGGACCCGAAGTTGAGGAGTCAGGTTGCAAACTACATACTTGGAATTAGTTCCACTTAGATTATTCTCATCAAGCTACCTGGCACACAGCTCCTCACAGCTTGTTCTAGCCTCCACCCTCCAAGGACAGAACCACCTTTGGTCCTCACCCCAGACTTGGCTCCCCACATAAGGAGGGTGCTTTTTACATAGGCCGAATACAGTTATACATCGCTTAACAACGGAGGTATGTTCTGAGAAATGCGTCATTAGGAGACTTCATCGTTGTGCGAACATCATAGAGTGTGCTTACATAAACCTGACGGTACAGCTACTGCACACCTGGGCTGTACGGTATACCTGTCGCTCCTAGGCTACAAACCCGTGCGGCATGCTACTACCGTACTGAATACCGTAGGAAACGGAAACACAGCGTTAAGTATTTGTGCATCTGAGCATCTCTAAATGTAGACAAGGTACAGTAAGAATACAGTGCTTTAATCTCACGGGACTACCATGGAGTCCATGCTCTATCGGTGTCTAAAACGTTCTATGCAGTGCATGTGGTAATGCCCTTCTCACCTGCAAACTCATTGAAATGGTTGCCGATGTCAAAAGCTTGGTAGTTGTAGCCGGCGTATTCATAGTCAATGAACCGTACGTGACCTGTGGGGTAGAGGAGAGGCCATGGGGGTTGGCCCAGGAGATCTGGAAATAGGGCCTGGCCAGGCTTCCGCAGACCTCTGAGTGCACCCACGGACTACTCCTGGCCCGCGCGGCGATCCAGCCCGACTCAGCCGCCGCCTCCTATCCACATCTGTCCCTCACACAGCTGGATCCCCAGGCTCTCCCCACCTAAACACATCTGTCCTCAGCATGGCTAAGGATCAGAAATGAAGCTACGGCTCCCCGGGTGATGCTCTCACAAGGAACACCAGGAGGTTCTCTGTCTCTCTGTCTCTGTCTCTGTCTCTCTCTCTCTCTCTCTCTCTCTCTCTCTCTCTCTCTGAAGGTTTGGGGCAACCACGATGTCTTCAGAAGCCCAGAGAGCTGCCAGGAGGAGTGGCTTCGGTGCCCTAATGCTGAGCGCCTCCACAAACCATTATTTTGAGTTCCTTCTTGGTATAGACTTTTCTAAGTGGGAGTTTGTTTCCTTTTCCCCCTTCCTGCCCACAAATTAACTTAAGACCTAAACCCAGGTTTCCTTTTGCTTGTGCAGGTGCCAACCCGCGGAGAAGGCCCCTGAAGCCAGCTGACCGGGGAGCCATACCTTTGGTGCTGTCGTAGATGATATTCTTGCAGAGTAGGTCGTTGTGACAAAATACCACAGGGGAATCCAGCTGGGACAGGTGCTCCTTCAGCCAGGCCAGCTCCCACTCCAACACCTCCACCGTAGGGACATCTGCAGAAAGGCTAGGCAGTGACAAAAAAGGTGGCCGGTGGAGGGAGGGCTGAGAGTAGATGGGCAGATGCTTGGCCCGAGAGCCCCGAGTTCGAGCCTCGTCGCTCCCTCCCTCTTACTGCAGAGGAACCTTGGACGAACGGCCAAGCTTGCAGGCCCCCCCTTTCATCCTCTGTAAAATGGCTGCAAGACTTCCTGTCCTTCTGTCTCCTGTGGTTATGCTGAGAAGCTGATTAAAACATGGGCATAAAAGCATTTGGCAGGACATAAAAGTCACTGACCGACAGCATCCCCGCTGCTTTGTGAAGGGGATGAGGAGGAAGGAAAGAGACACAGGGAAAAGACAGGGGAGGTGAGGACGAACGTCCAGACTCGAAGATCCCACACAGGGGACAAGGGTAACAGGGGCGGCGGGGACAGATGCAAACCAGCCCTGGGCTCAGGACGCTGGGGAACAGCCTTGGGCGAGGCACAGCTGAGACGAGACTCTGCCCCAGAGTTCCTCTGGTGGAGGGATAACAGTGGCCTGGGAGGGGGCTGGAGCGAGGTGCTCTCTTGAGGAGGCAGAGGTATGTCCTAGCCGCTGACAGTGTCGCAGGCAGAAGGGACCAGAGAGACGGTCTGGTCTTACCTCCCATCTCACAAACAGACCACCTGGGCCTGTGTAAGAGAGCAAACAGAGTGCTTCTGGGGCTCAGTCCTTCAACGCCTGGGGAGCACTGCGGCCTTCCCGTGGGACAGCACTTGCTCTGTTGCTCCGTCAGCTTCTCCCTCCCACCTTGGAGTATGAGTGTGTGCTCCCTCGTCCCAGCCCCCTGCCGCACCACGCGTGGGCAACTGGAGGGCAAGGACAGAGATGTCTTGAGCCCACCCCTCCTTCTGCCCTGCCCCAGCACGCAGCAGCCATTTCTGCTGACAGAAACGCGTGTTGAGGAATGAACGTGTCAGTCAATGACGTTATCGGAGGCCGTGCAGAGGTTCAGCGAGGCTACATTGTGCCCAGATGCTCTGAACTTTGCTCCCCGGGGTGCACACAGGTCTGTGTACACTGAAAAGGCCAAACAGCACAACCCTTAAAAACCCAGAACCACCAATGCCGGGAGGGGAGGAGGCTGGACTTTTATCTCCATTCATGTGTCTCCTGTTTACATTTCTTTGTTCAGAGCAGCAAGAGCATGTGGAGGAGGATGAGAATGAGATGTGCCCTCTGTCACCTGCCCACAGGACAGCCCAGTCACCCCCTGCCCCAGCCCAGAGGCCAGAGCATGGGGAAGAGTATTCAAGGACCAAGGCATCCCCATGTCCCCTACGGAAAGGGAGGAGAGGGCAGGCTCTCTTCCAGGCTTTGAGAAGGTCAAAGCAAAAGAGGATCTCAGGTCATCTTAGATTGGCCCCACGGGGAAACTGAGGCTCAAGGAAGGAGAGAGGCTTCCATCCAGCCTCCAGTGATCTCTTCACAGCCAGATGCTCTACTTCCTCGTCTAAGCACAGCAGTCCTCAGCCTGTCCAAGGATCCAAAACCAAGTTGTGTCTCCTAATTGTGAGGGCTGTGCACTGTCCCCGAAGCCCCTCAGAGGCTCTGCAAAGGCCTCGCTGAGTCCGGGAGGCTGTGGGAGGGGCGACACTGGGGAGGCTGCCCGGCATCTTTACCGGAGTTTATCTGTGTTGACGGGTCTGCACAAGCTGCGTTTCAGTCTCGGCTCTTATAAGAAGCTACCTTTCCTTTTAAGCTTTTTTCTTTCCTTGGACGGAGACCATCAAAAGATAAGAATTAGGAGGCTTCCTTTGGTTTGCCCATGTCCCAGCCTGGAAAACATCTCTGACATCTAGGATGCCTGCTGCTCAGTCCCTGACCTCTGCCTGCCCCCGGCCCTGCGCACCGCAAGGCCACGCAGATGGTTACTGTAGGAGCCGTCCAGGCCTTCTATCTCCCTGGGGGCCTCCCTGGGAGGCTGCGCCGCCCTCCCCTGCGCACTTGAACCATCGCCAGCTCCGCTACCTTCAGTCCTGCCGCCTCTAGACTCCGCCAAGGCTGCGGGACTGGCAGAACAGTAACCACCACCGCATCCCAGGAACAACCCAGGGAGAACTGCTCCCTGCCCTCAGAGACAGCAGGTAGGGGGCTGAAGGTGCCGGGGGGCTTCCCCAGGGAGGCTTTGGGGTTCCCACTGATAAAGGCATTGCAAGTCCCTGGCAAGTCTCCACCCTGCTCTCAGGACCTGGGCAGGGCAAAAGTATTCTACCCGCAGCGGACCTTCTACATGTTGGAGCTTACTGGCTTAACACCTGGCCCTCCCACCAACCAAGCCATCGGTATCTCTTCGTGATGCCCCAGAACCGGTTATCAGCACCGCATTCTCCCAGCCGCCCTAGACACCTCCAACCCAACACCGAGGCTACCAACTGTATTTCTGCAGGTCTGTGACGCCATCCCCTACTCTCCCCCTTTGCCACCCCACCTGACCCCTGACCCCAGCCCCTAAACTGCCCTGGGGAACCTATCAAAATGCAGCTGCCTGGGGCCTAATGCAAGACCTCTCAATCAATCTCCAAGGTTGGGGGGAATCTTCTGCTCAAAGTTTGGGAAGGAACTTTAGGACAAGTCCTAGATCTTGTGCATTTAATTACACCACTGGTCTCCCTTCCTCAAATCCACCCCACCCCCAAGTCTGTTCCTTATAATGCTGCAGAGCTTTCTTCCTAAGCCCCATCCTGGTCAGGTTAGACCTGAGTCTCTGGCTCAAACATCTTCACGCCCTCCTGCAGCCTGCTGACTTCAATCTTGGCTCCTTAGCCTGGCATGTAAGGCCCCTCACCACCTAGCTCCAGCTCTGCAGCCCGCACACTTGCCCAAGCCCTCCCAGGTCCTCCCAAACACCTGCTCCAGCCACCCTCATCTACTCGTCATCCGTGAGCAAACCCTGCTCAAGCCATCTCCTCCAACTGGCGCGGCCCGCCTTCTCCTCTCTGCCATCCCACCTCTGCCAAGGTGGCTCTCACTGCTCTCCCACCCCCAGCACACACCGCACACCCTGCCTTCTTCTGCAGCTATGCATGAGCATGTCCTGTTTATCCGGATGGCTCCTAAGCTCCTCCAGGGCAGGGCCAATGTCACATTCATGGCCTTTTATTGTTTTAAATCCCAGTCAATCAATGTCTGTGAAATGAAGGATGGAATAAATCGGGGTTATTAGGCCATGACTAGAGCTCCAGGTGCTTTATCTGGTCTCGATGATTGCTCACCGTAGCCCTGCTTCAGGGCAGGTTAGGCCATTTGGGTCAGGGATCATTCCCTAAAGAGGCTCAAAGATTTGCCCAAGGTCAGAGGTGTGACAAGAGCAAAGAGAGTTGGTCAGTCTCCTCCAGTGACCACTCTCCTCCCAGCAAGTTTACCCCACAAGGTGACACGGTGACAACGTGGTCAAAGGAAGCTGCAGTGCCAGGGACCAATCTGAGCACCAGGAGGCCTGGACTCTAGTCCCTGAGCTGCTACTGATCAGCAATGACCGTAGGCAAGTCCCATTCTCTCTCTGGGCCTCAGTTTTTCCATCTGTTGAATGAAAGCAATAGGCTAGAGGGTTGGAGGGACCTGTATTCCATGAGCTGTCCTAGTCCTGAGGGAGAAAGCAGTCATTGTCCCAGAGAGACGATTTGACATAGAAGGTCTGAACATGGTCAAAGAGAGGGCAGGCTTGGGCCACCCTGGACAAACTGTCTCAAAGACAGGGCTTGATAATCATTACACGGGAGGGTCCAGATAAAGTCGTGCATGTGTGCGACAGAGATGCACCCACAGTCGGGACAGAGTTAGTCATTAACTTGTCATCCTGCAGGAGGGAAGGAGATACCCTTCCCTAAACCTCTTCTGCACCCTACTCCCATGAACATTTGGAACACAGGTGATGTTCAACCCCAGCAGGGAGCAAGGAGGGATGAGAGACTCGCTACTCCTCGGGGTTTGTTTTGTTTTGTTTTCGGGGGTGGGTAGGTGGGACACCACTCTTTCCTCCATGCCTCCATCGTTTTCTCAGCACGCAGGGTGTGCTGGGGAATCAGGTGTCTGGAGGCTAGCAGGACTCTCATGTTGCTGGTTCAAGCACTTAAGGAAGTTCAGGGAAGCCCGTCATAGCTGGGCAAGGGCAATGTCGGGATGGGGGTGCACTTCCTGCCCTGGAAAGCAGTGAAGGAAACAGCAAGCTGTAGATCTGAACAAGGTGGGGGGCAATGTCCTCAAAGGTATGTGGGGACAGGAGGGATCTAGGCAAGTCCCAAGGGCTTGCTGGTTGATGAGTTGAGTTCTTCTGACTCTGAGCTCTGCTCATGTTTAGAAGGCAGCTCAGGTGGAAAGAGCCCTGGGCTGGGAAACAGAAGCCCTGCCCCTCACTAGCCCCATGACACTGGGCAAAGCTCAGACTCTGAGCCTCGGGATCCTGCAAGCAACACGGGGAAGTGTTATTCCTGACCCTGGTCCCTGCCACAGTCAGAAGACTCAAGGAGAAATCAGAGCATAGATGTAAAACTGCTGATTAAGTTCCTGAGGTTGAGTCAATGGCCCAGCAACCAGGACTGAAAGGGCTGCAGGCAAGACTGCTCAGTCCCCTCTCCGGGCCCTGGGCCCTAGCACCTCCTGTCAGGGTGAGCTGGAGCCAAAAGAAGAGGAGGGGAGATATTAAGGTGGTACAGACAGTGGCAGCCTGGGACCCCCCCAGATCTCTGTACCTGGGGTTGATCTCGTTCTTCACAAGCGTGAAATAATTGTGCATCTTGTGCCAGAGGGTGGGCTTGGGCAGGCTGCCGTTGGCGTGGATGCTATGAATCTTGGCCATTTCTAAGGCGATTAACCTACAGCAGAGACAGGAAGAGTGGAAAGTATCAGTGCTGGGCATGCCCCCCCCACTCAGCCCCTCATGACCTGAAAAGGGCCCTACAGGGTCCACCAGGGCAGTAGCCAGAGGGCCAAGGGAGGGATTATTACAAGTCTCCCAGGAGTCTAAGTCCTGCAGGAGGAAGGTCTGAAGAGAAGGCATGAACGCGAAATAAGACCTTTAGCCTAGCAGCTCCCTTTCTGGGACCAGGCTGGGGCTGCTTCAGGGAGCAGGAGGTCAAAGCAGTGGGCTTTGGCCACAGGTCAGCAGCCTCGCCCCACCCCAGCGTACTCACGGCAACTTCTGAGAGCAGAGGGGCACCTGGGGACGGGGGCGGCCCACCTCCCCCGGACTCTGACCCATCCTCTCAGGGGAGGCGAACACAGGTCACCGTGCACTCGGAGCTCAGGGGGCGGCGATGCCAGGCAGGGAAGAAATGCCTGCCTCTTATCGGCTGGCCAAGGTGGGGAGGGAAACAGGCTGGCCCCGGGCAGCCCCCTCCTCGGCTACAGGGAGTTGATGCTGGTGGCGAGGTGCCAAGGACGCAAAACAAACCAGCGTTCTATTTTCAAGTTCTCCTGTGGACGTTATCCAAGGTCCCGGGAGAGAAGGAGTGGGCGGGCGGTAGGGAAGGTTGCTGGGAGAGGGTGGGGGTGGGCGGAGGACTGGCTGGTCAGAGAGGGAGGGCCTTGATAAGGACCCCATGGCCTGAGGCCCGTGTCCCAGCTAGGCTCTCCCAGTCCTCTGCCACCCACCCCCTTCTACGGCCCCACCCCCAACCGTCTGCCAAGCCTCCAACATTCAAGCTTCCTTGCTCTGCCTGTTGCTCGAATAATAATCACTGGGAAAGACAATAAAGGCTTTGGCTATTGGAAACCTTGTTACCGGAGCTGTTCCTGGGACACCCTCTTCCCCTGCTGGGCCCTGGGAAGGGGCAGGCCATATCCTACTGGGACAACAGGGCAGTTTCAGGGCTCCTCCAGAAGCCCCCAAGGCTTCCACCTCCTAAAAGATGGAGGGGGCAGGGGGCGTGGCAGCAACCATGTGGGTGAGAGAGGAAGGCTGTGCCTTCAGAGACCAAAGGCCCTGGGGCAGGAGGGAGGCTGCCAGGATTTGGGCAAGGCAGGGAAACAGACCTGAGACCCAGGCCTTCCCTTCCCAAAGGAAGATTCCGAACAGAGCATGAACAGAGCGTTTCCTTGAATATCAATAGGGCTGTTGTCTGGAATAGCAATGAAAGTAACCTCAACACTCAGCATTTTTATGCTGCAAAGCCCCAGCAGGCAGAGGTTGGGGGGGTGGGGTTCAGAGGAACATGGGAGGGAGGACTCTGAACCCTTCCCCTCAGACAACCACCTTCACCCAAGAAGGATGATGGTCGACGCAGGGAAAATCATCAAGGAAGGGCATACCTCCTACACCTATCCTAATTTCTGGCTCTCCCCCAAATGCCAAGTTGTCTTCTTATGGAACCTAAATCCACCTTCAATCTTCCTGACAATGGTAATTGTTTGCATGAGAGGATGAGTGACAGCATCAGAATCGAGGTGGAGGGAGCCTGGGAGTGGTGAGGGCCTGCCAATATTGGAGCTTATCTGTACAAGATTGAGGAAGAGGTAGGAGAAGCCAGGACAGGGTCCCCTGCACTCTGCTCTGACCTTGCATCTCCAGTCTGGGCGTATTTGGAGCTGCTCAGGCAGCCGGAGCCTGAGAAGACCCCTGCACGGGTTGGCATGTGTCTCACTTTCCCTGAGACACACACAGAGTTGCAGTACACAACGCAAATATCCTGGGATCCTGACCAGCCCCAGAGACAGCAGCATGGGGGGAAGGGCTCTCACATTCCCTTCTTCGAAGTCCCTGGGGGTGGAGGGTGCAAGTAGAGCCAGGTGCACTTACTTGGGGCTAAGTGGGTGGCAGGTGAAGGAGCAGAGCAGCGTCTTGGTCTACTCCCAGGTGGGCTTCATTGTCTTGGTCTACCCCCAGGAGGGCTTCATTGTTTCGGTATGTGAAGTCTCCTTCCCCTTGGACTGAACGGGGCAGATGTCAGGGGTCCCAGGCAGACCCCTGCGCTGCTGTCCCATGTCAGGAGCAAACCTCAGCTTGCCTGGGTTCTACCCTAGTCTGAGTGCCGCCCATGTGGGTCACGGCATTGGAGGGAGGAAGGAAGACACTGCCTGCTATCCCTGTCTTGGCCCAGGCCAGAGGAGAGAGAGCATACTAGGGGCCCTTCTTTGGTTCTTCTTCCAGGCCCCACAGTGGCATCCACAGTGCTTGAAAGTGCAGTTCCTGGGCCCCACACATCCAAACATTTACTGGGAAGAGCTCCCCAGAGGCCGTGAATTTTTGTGAGCCTCTGGAAGGAGGCCTCGGCTGTTCCTCAAAGCTGGGTTCCCTCCTTGTTAGGGAGCACAGAAGGAGACCAGACCGGCAGGAGAGATGACATCTCTGTGGGCGGTAAAGCCATGCTCCACCTGGATAAGGCCCATTTTCCTTGCACACCCGAGCTCTTGACAGAAGGTGGGGAGGGGCAGGAAACCCTAAGTGCCCTGGGGATTTGGCTCATATTTCGTTTCCAAGGCTCTGAGATGTTTCCAGGTCAGGTTTGGGGCGGAAAGAGGTTTGAGGCCTGGGGCTAGGAAGCAGATCTCTGCTGCATTTAGGGAATCGGGTCCTTTGGTCCCACGTTCATCGAAACTCACACTTTCCTCCCCAACAACGCATCCTTCTAGCAGACCCCACTGAAAATCTACAGAAAGCTACAGCCTCTCTCTGCAGAGCAACGCACATAAACACACACCCTTTTTCCAGGCAATTCCAGGGAGCTCACAGATCCTGTGACTATTTTCCATGGGCCCCACTCTACACCAAGGAAGCTGACCAAGGATTTAAATGCCAAAGCTGGAAGAATGGGAGAGATGAAGGCCCTGACACCCTCCTCACCTGAAGAGCCGGGGCTCACGAATGTGCTCGGGCCCCAGGGCCACACCCTGCATGTACTCGTAGCACAGCCCATTCTGGAAGGTGCAGTAGAGTTTGGGGGCACAGCCGTGTGCTCGCAGCAGCTGGAAGTTCCTGACCTCATTCTCCCGGTCCACCAGCAGCTCTGTCCGCTCCCCGTACACCCGGACCAGCACGCAGTCCCGCATGTCCTCCTCCACGTAGCAGGCCAACAGCGTGTTGGTGATGCCATCAGTGAAGCGCTAGCATTGGGAGAGGGCAGTGCATGGGTGGGTGGGGCAGAATCTCTCTGGTCTCCCCCAGGGCTCCCCAGCTCCAGCAGCAGGTGTTCATTTGAATGCTGAGCACAACCACACAGAACCCCCAGTCCTTTGGCCCTGTCACTCGTGCTCTACCCTGTCTCCAACCTTGGGAGTCTCCAGTCTATAAAGAGTTCAAGGAAAAAAATGGCAGCTTGAGCTTAGCCCAGGCACACCCGCTTTCCCTGGGTCTGCCTCTAGTGGGTGGGATTTGACGGCGGAGGAATTTCCACACTACTCCATGGGTAGAAGCCCTCGCCAGTCCTTGCTCCTCCATCCCGGCCCTGAAAGAAACCCCGTGGACCAGACTGTGGCAGAGGAGGGCTGGGAGCTGCCCAGGACAGCACATCCCCACCAGCTGCCTCTCACCTCCTGCCTGGCAGAGAGAGCTCTGCTGTACCTCTTGCCCCACCCAGCGGCAGTGGCACAAGGAGGGTTCTGAGGTTGGCACGTATCCCAGGACTGTGGTGGTCAGGGTCCCTAGGGCCCCAGAGTGCCATACCAGAGAAGACAGGAGACACCTGGGCTGGGAGCGCAGGCTCTCTGGGTAGGGTGATAAGGAGAAAGGAAGCATGGAATTTATGGGGCACGATGTGACAGAGCTGGCAGGGGCCTTAGAGGACATCCGAACCAATTCTAAGTGGGGAAACTGAGGCCCAGAGAGGGGAGGGACTGGCAGATGGCAGGTTAGGTCAGTGTAGGAATTAACCTCAGGCCTGTTTGATGCCTTGACAATCTTACGCCAAACTGGGCCTTTTATAATGCTGCCGCTCCCCACGACGGGCCTGTGAGCCTCCACGCCGGATCAGGAACCTCACCAGAACTTGGCCTTTCCCCGCCCAGAAGGCCCATCAGCACGGAGCCCCTCCCACTCCAGCACAAGCTGTGAGCACCCCACTCAGCACCTTCCCCCACAGGCAGCTCGCAGAGGGGAAGGGCGCGGGTGAGCAGGTGACCGCTTTTTTCAGAGACTGCAGGTCAGCTAGGGGAATCGGCCTGGGCCTCCTCTGCCCACAGGTGTGTCCTGGAGAATGTGTCCAGCAGGGTGTAGGGGGTGCTGAGTCGAGCCCGCAGCGACAGTGAGGGGCTGGTGCTAGCCAGAATTCCACAGGGTGGCTCCCGGGACCCGCAGGGGCAGCTCAGGGTCTGGAGGCTTTGCTCTCACCATGGGGTGGGGAAGGGGCGTGTGTAGGGAGGGGTTCCCTGAAAAGTTCCTGCCTCCTCAGGTTTCAGAACGGGCTGGGACGCGCTTCTGGGTAGCGAGGGGCACCAGCACGCGGCGACAGGGGGTGGCCCGCACGCGCAGCATGCTGCCGGGTGGGCAGGTGGACCTCCGGCGTGCCCAGCAGCCCAGGAGGAGGGGGGTGTGTGGAGGGCCGCGGGGGGTGTGCGCCTAGCTTTGTTTAGGGACGAAAATAGATGGAGAAATAAAAACGCACAAACCACGTTCCAAACCTCGCCCGCGCAGCAGCCGCGCACTCCCGGGACCGACACCCGGAAGGATGCACGGACAGGCGTCCACGCATCCCGCTGCAGCCCCGGCAGGGCCCCGGCCCCGCGCCCGCCCCGCTACCTTGGTCCGAACTTGCTCGGGCTTCCAGTGCGGCCGCAGCTCCTGGATGAGGCGCAGGGCGCCGGGGAGGATGTCGTCCTGATCCACCGATACGCCGAAGTACGGGACGGCGGCGGCCCGCTGGGGGCCCGGCGGCTCCCGGCAGCTCGCGCTGGCCGCCGCCTTCTCCTCCATGCCCCATGAGCACTGCGGGCAGGGCGTGTGCCTCCTCAGGTGAAGGGACGAGCGCGGCAGAGGAGCCGAAGGGGGCACAGCCATTCCCAGCAGCCCCACCCCCTCGGAGCCGCCGCGCTAGCGCTCGCCCCGGCGGGGGGGTCCGGCGAGGCGGTGGGAGTGGTAGAGGAGGGGCCAGGGGAAGTCCATGACTCAGACGCGAGCTGCCCGCTTCGATCGCCGGCTCGCAGCCCGGCGCCCGCGGCCGACCCGGGAACGCCGGGGCCCGCCGCGATTGTGACATCACGGGCGGCGAGCCGCGGGAACGCCCCCGGCCCGCCCCCGCCCCGGCCCGCGGGCCGCGGGGGAGCGCAGCCCACCGCCGCCGGCAGCTGCGGCCGCCGCTACCTGGAGCGCGGGGCGGGGACGACGCCCCCCGGGAGGCCGGCGACGCCGGGGGCGGGGCTTGCGGAGGCCCCGCCCCACCCGGGTCCCCACCGGGGCAGCCCGGGGCTCGGGGCCGCTCTCTGCTGGTAGCCTGGGGCGAGAGCGTCTCTCTCTGCGCCCCCACCTCATCCTGGATTATAGGGATCTAGCTGCTCCCAAAGCGTTAGCTTGGGCTCTCCCCTCTGTGCCCCTGCTCCCTGCCCCCAATCCCTGAACCCCTGGAATGGGTCTGCAGGAGCGGTCTCTGCTGCATCTCAAAAGCTCTGGCTCACAGGAAGCCCCCAGGCAGCCTTCGCCTACACACACACTCGGTGGAGAGGGGACCTTGGGTCATGGTGTTTTGGGCGAGCGTGCCGGTCCAGCAGACTGGACTGTCTCGTGACGGGCCACCGAACATTTCAGGGCATTGGAGTGTTTGGACACCCTCCAATTGAGGAAGATTGAGTTTTGGTCACTAAATGATCCTTGAAGCCTCCGTCCCATCCTGAGAGTCTGCCTGGAGGCGAGCAGTAGGCAAGCGGGTGTCCTTGCTGGGTGTGGAGTGGGCAGGCCTTGAGCTGGCTCTGGGGAGGAGAGGTGAGGGGCTGGTCCCCGCGAAAGGACCAAAGCAGGATGTGGTGATGGCTGGGGAGTGGGAAGGCAGAGGAGGGGGTGGCAGGGTGTCCTGGGGCAGGGTTGCTATGGGGAGAGACAAGGCCACCTTTTGGGAAAGCCCCTCTGCTAGCCAGACTCTCCTTTGGTCATTCTCTGTCGCCTCCTGAGCAGGACTTTGTTGGCTGCCAGCCCCCTTTGTCACCGTCCTGTTCCACCTCAGGGACCTCATTGGTCACGATCTTTCACTGCGCCACTCGGAATAGTGCCTACATAGAAGGGGCCCTTTTCTGTTTCCTGGAGTTGTCTTTTTGGCCTGTTCTGGAACCTTCTCAACCACAAGGGCCCTATGATCCTTGCTGTTCAGAATCCGGCTCTGCCTGGCAGAACCTCTGCGATGATGGAAATTTTCTATAGCTGTCCTGTTCAATGCAGTGGCCACTAGCCCACATGTAGCTAACCAGCACTCAAAATGTGGCCAGTGTGACATTTTATTCAATTTTGATTAGTTTTTATTTAAATGTAAATAGCCATTCGTGGCTATTGGATAATGTAGGAGGTGACGAGGGGGCTGCTTTCTTAAGGTCATAGAGCCCAGGATGCCAGAGCTAGAAAGAAAATTGCCTCCGACCCTCCCTTTGGCAGCGAGGAAATGAAGCTGCACGGCGCACAGGAGCACGGGGAGTCAGCGGGAGTCCAGGCTCCTGCACCCAGGCTCGTGCTCCTGGCTCTGCAGATATCTGCTGCCTGTGGGAATATTGCCCTAGACAAGTGCTGGGGTCCCAAGTCCTGGAGCTGGAAGATGGCAGAGTGTGTGCGTCTGTGCACTTGTGCACGTGGCCCCATCCCAGCGACCTTTCACACAGTGTGAAGCTCTGTACTGTGACAGCACCAACTGCGTGTGACGAGGTAGAAAGCACCCGGGACGTGAGTCGGACCGGCTGGGTTCTAGTCTGGAGTCTTCCTCACCTTTCAGTATTCTTCACACTTGGTTCTTCACCAGGTAATCTTGGGCAAATGCCTCCATCCTCTGGGCCTCACTTTCCCCAGGAAGAATTGCCAGGATCTCTGATGTTCTGTCTTTAGGTGACAGTGCCATAGCCGGCCTGTGGAAATGGCCACGTGGGCCAGGGCTGGGGCATCTGCGTGGATGGGAAGCAGAGCTGAGGGTGTTTTGCAGGGCACAAAAGGCAAGGCTCGCTCGCTCAGCAGCGCAGAGCCTGCGCTCAGAACTGGTTTCTCTGAGCTTAAGCGCCGTTCTGACCCACAGTCTACGGCTACAGCGTCAACCTGGGCTTCTGGAGGGGTCAAGGGGGCACGGTGCTGGCTCTCTGCAAACTTCCCACCCTTGGTTGTGTAGTCAGCTCCACCTGAGCCCTGTTGACAGCGGATGCATGCCATCGTCCCTGCAGGAACCTGTGCGTGGAGTGAATGTGTCCTTTGTCATTCTGTGTCACATTCCTGTCCACACACGACCATGCAGCTGCCCCTCCCTCTGTTCCAAACACCAGTGAACCCAGACGCAACAGGGTGTGAACATGAAGTCTTTATTCTGATTGTCCTCAAAGCGGGGAAGGACTAGTGCGGGGGGCAGGGCAAGCGTCCAGCAGGAGCTCCACACCCAGTGTCCCCGTGTGAGGGCACAAGTCCAGGCAGAGGGGGACCCCAGAGGATGCTCCTGATCTGGGCTAGGACCGAGGACTGGGCCCACCTGGGCTGCAGAGGGCCTCAGCGGGCCAAGGCGAAGCCAATGCGATTGTTATGCCGATCAAACTCTGTATAGAACTTGCGGATGAAGGTGGCGCCCAGGACCCAGATGGGCCCAGTGGGTGGTGGGATGTCCACGCCATGGAACGCCAGTGTGCACAGATTATTATTTCTGTAGGAGTCCTGGCAGGAAGGGAGACGGTTTCTGCATGCCCAGCACGTGACCACTCTCCCTTCGCCTTGCCTGACCCCACAGCTATCTCCGGGATCCTTCCCCTCTCCCCACATCTCGCCCCCATCCCCGCTGGGCCTCCATGGCATCTTGGCTGTCTTAACCCGTCGTGGATCGCATCCCTCCTGGATGCGGGCACGGTGCTAGACGCCAGGAGCTTACAGTCTAGCTTAGCTTCTCATCCTAGACAACTTCTCATCCTATTTAACTTCTCTGAGCCTATTGATTATGAAAAGAGGATAAGAATATAGGAGCGTAGGATCACTGGGAGCATTTGATGAGAAAATGGAGATGAGGGACAAGCACCAAGATCACAAACATGGCAGCACATTGGAATCACCTGGGAAAACTCAGGCGAAGGTGCCACTCCTAGAGATGCTGGTTTAATAGGTATGGCATGTGGCCTGGGTACTGGGGTTTTTAAAAGCTCTCCAGGTGACATGTGTGGCCAAGTTGAGCACCACTGGCCTAACTGGTAATCTGTGCATTGTAGCTTGTCCCCCTTCAAGGGCCCCTGCCCACCCTTCCACCCTGCTGCCGCGGGGCCGACTCCAGCCTCACCTGCAATACGTAGTCCGCACTGGTGAGCGTGTAGGCTCTGCCTCCCAGGTGGAAAGAGACGTCGGGGAGTGTGGGCACCTGCTTACACTTCACGACGTACTGGGGGGCATAAAGGGAGCTCTTTGGAGTGTGGGAAACCTCTCAGCAGACAAGGAGCCCTGTGCTGTGGGCAGCTGCCTCTGTGGGGGACCAGCCGCACGTGTGGAGCGTGAGGGGCGGCAGGGGAAGGCCAGAAAAGGCTTCGTTTGGGACTTGATGCTGCCTGGGGGGACTTGGGGGCCCGGACCAGTCGTGCTGCCCCCATGCCAAGCCTCCCTCCTCGGCTTCTTACCTTATCCGTGCTCCGCTTCTGGGCCCCCAGGGCCTCCATGAGCAGCCGCAGGGAGCTGGTGGGACCTGAGATGTAGGACGCGCCGGTGTCCACTGCTGCCACACAGCCCTCCTCGCAGAGCAAGGTGGCCGACCTCACAGACACCCTGGGGGAGGCCGCAGTCAGACAGAGGCTGAAGGGGCACCTCTAGGCTGCATGTCTTTCCTGAGTGAGGGTAGGTGGCTGGAGGCCATGCTGGGGGCCAGTGATGCATTGGAGGAGGGGTGAGCCAGTGAGTGGAGGAGGGAAGGTGCTGTCCCCTCCACCAGCCCATGGCTTAGTGCTCCTCTACCGCCTCTGCCTAGGCCCCCTCACCCTCTGTTCCTCATATCTTGGAGTTCCCCAGCCTGGACAGAGCAGGTAGAGAGCAAATGGTGGCCGTACCTTAAGAATCGGCTGCATTTGTAGAGGGGGTGGGATGGTAAACCTGCCCCTCCGCCACCCACCCCTCCCCCGGGGGCAGCGGCATTTGTGGAACATGGGGAGGGTTGAGGATTCCTGACCCCTTCATTTTGATCTGCCAAGAGCTTGCGTTGCCGATGCTCACGTAGTGGAAATTCCCTTGGTAGTACTGGGGGTCACTGCCTCCCAGCACGATCTCTCCCCCCAGGAAGTGGGAATTCCTAAAGGAAAGATCAGAAGTTCTTGGAGACCCACGATCTCCAAGACCAGCAACTCGAGCAACAAGGGCACGCTGGGCAAGGGGGCAGGGTAGGGTAGAGGAAGGTAGGACAGATGGCGAGGTTCGGAGCTGTCACTGTGAAGCACGCAGAACATACCGCTTCTCCGCCTTTCTTGCTGCCCCCCACCCCCGAGCCCAACCAGAAGCTTTTCCAGGGTAGTCCAGCTGTGCCCAAAACACATCCACAGAGAGGTCACAGGAGAGGAACAGGTACAAGGCCAGTGAGTAGATGCAAACAAGATGCAAACTGGCACCCTTCACTTGTGTTTGTGTTGCTGCTGGTTGAGCAGGTGCATGGGAGGGGACTCTGGGGGCGGGCACGGAGACAGCAGGAAGGAGGGGCAGAGAACTTCAGCATCCAGTGGAGCCTGGGCCTGCTGACATGAGTTTGGGGCAGGTGATGTGTGTGATTCTGGGTCAGGTGCGGAGGGAGTACTGGAGGGTCAGGGCCACGTGAAGGGTTTCGTCTCCTCACGTGGAATTTCTGCAGAGAAAGCGAGACAGCAGAAAGGAAGCCCTCATTTCACCTGAGCCTCCCCAGGGTGGGTGTCATGCACTCTTTTTTACCCTTCAGGCAATGGAGTCACCTAGAAGTGAAATCACTTGCCTGAAGTCACCCAGGCCACGAGTGGATGAGTAGAGCCTGGAGCCGATTGCCCTCACCCTCCTCCCTTCCCCTCTGCACGGTGCCTCCCTCAGCTCAGGGGCTACCAAAGGGCTGGTTTCCAGAGTGTGCATGTGCCTGTGTGCGTGGGCGTGTAGGGGTGCGCATGTCATTTTGTGCAAGTGTAAATTCCTTGTGTTTTCACAAATTCAGAATGTGTATGTGTGTGCTAGCACAAGCTCCCTTCAGGCCCTGTCCCACCAGTCAGGATCTCTCTGAGTGTTCCTCCCTTCCCATCCCAGAGTAAAGGAGGAGACAGGCCTCTCTCCTCAACGAAGCCTGCCTTCTTCCTGTTTGCTGGAGCCGCGGCCCTTCCATGGCCTGCAGACTCGCGTGCACCCGTTTAGCTTCTCCTTTTTCCACGTTTCTAATCTCTTGCTTTCCATTGGCTTCTTCCTCCACCTACAAGCATTGCTCAGGCATCCTGTAGCATTTAAAAACACCCACCCTTCCCTTCCCTGCTGCTGGATCTCACCCCACACGCCAGCCCCCGTTCCCTCCCCCGTGGAATTTCCCAGGGCAGTCCGCATTTCGTGCCCTCCGCTTCCCGACCCCCACACCCACCTTTTAACTGCCTGCCATCTGGCCTTATCCCTGCTTCCTCTAAAACGGCTCTTCCCTAGACCACCCCTGACTGCAGAGCCACCAATTGGTGGCCTTTTCTCAATGCCTCCTCCCTTTCTGTCAGCAAACCAGAGACTCCTCTCCATTTTACCTCTGAGGTTTTTCCGGACTCTAACCCTTCCCTCCATTCTCACTGCCACTGGCCTCGTGTTCTCACCCCTCTGACCTCTGGTCTCTGGCTCATACCATCTTGCTAAACCCAGCAGCTGGGAGCAGGTCCAAACCCTACTCAAGAGCCGACAACGGCTTCCTCAAGGCTGGCTGAACCGCGTATTAACTCAGCCTAGAATTGAGAAGCATTCGCGGTTTTCAGCACCGTGCTCGGCTGTGACACTCGTCACGTTGCGGTATTTCTTGTCTTCCCTGTTAGACTGTGAGCTCTGTGAGGATAGAAGGGTAGAGACTCTGTCTTGTGCACTGTGTTCACTGCCGTGCCCCAGCGCCTACCACAGTGCTTGGCACATGGCACTTACGAACCGCTGAGTGAGCAAATAACAAACTGCGGAGCTGCGGAGTGAAGGCAGTGCCGTCTCCGTGTGGAAGGAGCCAAGGCTTCACGGGGAGGGTCTCGGGTCACAGCAATGCCTGATTTCCCATCACCCCACCCTGCACCTGGGAATGTTTTCTGTCTGCTCTGCCCAAGACCGTAGTCACTAGCTGCTGTGGCTACTGAGCACTTGACATGTGGCTAGCGCAACTGAGTAACCGGATTTTAAATTTTAGTGAATTTCAACTAAATGCAGTTTCAGCGGTGGCGTCCATATTGGCTGCTGCAGCTCTAGATATTGACTGACAGCCACCTGGTCATGCGCACGTGATTCTGGCCCAGACTCTCCTTCTGCTCCCCCAGCTCTTCCACCCACTCTGTTCCCCCACCTTGGCCCCTGGGGGCCCAGGCCCCACCTGCTGTAGTAGACAGAGAAGACGTCCTCTTTTAGCACCCCTTGGGAGAGGATGTGGTCAAAGACAGGGGTGACCCCGCCAACAGCCTGACCAGGGAAGCCCAGGCCCAGAACCCCATCAAACTTGGCCATTATGAAGGGTGTCATAGGCAGCTCCGTGATCTCTCCAAATGTCTGTGTCACCATGAGTCCGCCCACCTGCGGGAAGAAGGAGCAGAGGAGACCTAGCTGGGGTCTGGTCTGGGCTCCACACTGGGAGACCCATGGACAAACATGCTCCAGGGCACAGCAATCCGGGTAAGAGTATTTCATCAACCCTGCACACACACCCTCTCTCCCAGCACATGTCTATGTTGTGGGGCCCCAAGAGAGCTGGGGTTGACCAGAAACTGGAAGGGCAGGGGCTGAGAAGGTGGCCCTGCCACACAGCAATAGAAAAGATGCTGAACACCCCTGTCCCTCCTCCCTAGTGGCCCAGCTGTCACCTCCGGCAGGACTGGGCCTCAGCTCCCACCCTCATCATGGGCTAAGGATTCCTTTGGCACAGCCAGGCTTGCCCTTTCTGCTCCTTTTTACCTGAATTCATAGGCAAGGGGTGGGGATTTCTTCTCGGGTTCCTTGTGTCCCCGCCCCGACTGTGATGGAGCCGCCCCGACTGTGATGGAGCCGGGGCTAAGAAACTCCGGGAATGGGGAAGGGATCATACACTGGCCACATGGAAAAAGAAAACCAGGCCCTGACCCCAATCCAAAACTCAACCTCAACTTGACCTTAAGACCTTGACCTTAACCCTAAAACTAATGCTAATCACAATGTCAACAATGTCCCTGACTCTTATTGAGTCTGGGTTTCAGTCTAGGATGTGATTAAGGGCCCAGTCAGAGCTGGTGACCTCAGGCAGTTGGTGACTGCAGGCTGTGGGGCTCAGGGCAAGCCCTGCATGCAGGTCAGAGGCAAAAGCCTCTGTAAGTCACCCACTGTGAGCCAACGGCTCAGCTTTGCCCTCCACAGTTCTGCTGCTTTGCAGCTCCAGCGGAACGTAGCAGAGCAGGGTGTTCCTCAACTGCCAAGGCTCTAAGGTGGGCTGGGGTGCCCCTCCCCCAAGTGTAGGCCCTTCAGGGGCAGGAGAGGCCTGGGGACAGGAGGGGGCAGGAGTCAGACGGCCTGGGGCAGCCCTACTTACAGTTACAATGTCCTGGCTTAGAAATCCTTTGACCTTCCCTGATCCGTAGTGGATGGTGAATTCCGTCCCATTCTCCATGTAGCTGGAGGATTCCAAGGAGTTGTAGAGGCTGTGAATCTCTGGCAGAGGGACATAGGCTCAGGTCTGTCCAAGAGTGGCCCAGGCAAGGGGACCCGGAGGCAGGGTGCATTGTGGGCATGGTAGTGTGGTTGGAGGACTTAGCTTAGGTGCAGGGATGAGGCCCTGAGGTTGGGGGCTTGGAAAATGTGTTTCACTGTCAAGGACTGTGTTTCTTGGGCCCCTCTGATGCGCCCATACCTCTGAGAATGTTGTCTCAAGTGAAGCATTTTAAAGTAATTGCTAACAACACTGAGAAGATTCTAGGCACAGAGTAAGTGATCAGACGATGTTGTTGACTAAGACCAGGGATGGAAGAGCCCAAGTGCCAAGGATGGGTTTGAAAATTCAGTTCTGTCTTAATCTCAGACAGATGGGGAAATGGCCTTCCGGGTGGCCAGGGAGCTCCTAGAGCTCGTCTTTTTACCTTGGTGACCGTATCAGGGAAACGGGAGACACCTCCTCTCTCTCCTCTCAGGGGCAGCGGCACAGGGGCAGAGAGGAATTTGCTCCCTTGGTGGCAGGAGGGAGTTAGCTGGCTGCAGGGCAGGGCTGCCCGAGGGTGGCAGGGGAGGGGGCTGGGGAGAGGTGCCACAGGTCCAGGGTCTCACCACAAGCAGTATAGAGAGTGCCGCACTTGGTGGAGGGCACCCAGAGGTTGGCCGAACCCGTGTCAAAGATGACTTTGAAGGTCTGGGGTGGGGTCCCAATACCAATCTCGCCGTAGTACTGGGTCTGTGGGGCAAGAAGAAAGGGGGGTGGAGGGGCTCAGGCAGGGGTCTTTCCTGGCTCTGGGGGTGAGATTAGGCAGATCCTACAGCCTCTCTGGGTTCCCATTTTCTTGCAGGGACTGGGGGAGGCTGGCACCCCAGGAAGGGGAGGAGGCTCAATGAGACACCCTTCCTGACCCTCGAGGGTCCACTGGTGTAGGAAGCAGTCAGGCCGTGCGGGGCCAGGTTGCAGAAACCCCTACCTGAGTCACACATCCCTTCCCACCCCCCAGTGACGCCTAGCTCCAGGCCTGGGCTGAGTTCCAAACTTCACCCTGCCTCTGACTGGCCCCTAAGTTTCTTCCTGCCCTTTGTGCCTCAGGCTTTCCAGCTGTAAAATGGGACGCTCATGTGCTCCCCAGCTCCTCAGTCAAGCAAGCATGGAAAGAGTGGGCCTCGCAGCAAAGAAACCCCCAGGTCCATGAGAGGAAGGAGCTAGGGAGGGGCGAGGGGCCAAGCCCGGCACTCACGTCCAGGTAGTTGGTGAGGACCACGGAGGAGGAGCCGTTGCCGAGGGAGAGCCTTCTGGTAAACTGGCTCCATTCGCCACTCAGCCTGGCCATGTCCACACCCCGCTCCTTCAGGCTTTCCCGGACTGAGGGCATTTTCTTGAGGAAGATCCTGGCCCAGGGTGGAGGAAGAAAAAACAGAAAAGTCCTGTACTGCCCCACAATAACGGTAGAGTCCCCAAGGGTCCCCCTTTAAGTACAACTCCCCCTAACCTTAGCCCGGCACAGGGAATCACTCTGTGCCCTAGGGCCGCTGGAGAATTCATAGGAGTCACCTCTTGTAAAGATCAGTTTAGATGAGTCACCTGCACTGGCATTGAATACCCCTAAAGTAACCTCCTTCTGTTGTCTGATTTTGATTAGACGAGGCCATTCGTTTGTTCATTCATTCATTCCCTAGGATGTGTCGGGCAACTGCTCTGTGCCTCTCTGTGCCAGATACTGGAGACACAAGACAAAGATCGTCACTCCCTTTCAGGACTCCAGCAGGCAGGACAGACAGGACACAAGCGCTGACATCCCCTTTGAGAAGATGGAGGCTGGGGAGCGGGGGAGGCAGTGTCACGTGCGGCCTGTAGGTGGCAGCAGATGCCCACAGCAGCCTGCAGGGGGCTCCAGGATGGGGGTAGGGCAGGGGTGTGTCCCACCGGTGCTGATTGCGCTGGGTCGGGCAGGGAGAGATGCCAGCAACTCCAGAATGCCTGTGCTCCTGGTCCTTGGGAAGATGGGTCTCAGGCCTAAGTCCCAGTCCCCTTGGCTTCTTGTCCAGACGCCTTCCCAGCCATCACCTCTGGGAGGCAGAATTAAGAAGAGACCTAGGAAACTCGGAGTGTGCTGCACTGCTACTGAACGCGTGCCAAACACTACACTTGCCCCGTGCAAGCCTCGTGACAACTCTGCAAGCTAGCTGTCCTTGTCCCGTCTTACAGATGAGCAAATAAGGGCTCACAGGCATGGAGGCGACTCAGAAGTGATGGGGCAGGTACTCAGAGCGTGGGTCTGGCCCTGTTTCTCATGCAAGGTCTCCCAGGTCCTGACATAAAGGCTGTTCGCCAAAGCCAAGAGGAAGACGTCTCTGGCTGTTGGCCAGCGTGTCACAGGACGGAAGCCCAGGTTAACTGCAACAGACTTTCCTAGACACATGAAGATCCCCTCTCTGTCTCCGCAGCACCCTCTCCTGCAGCACCCTCCCCTTCTCCAGCCTTAACGAATCGCTGTTCCCACAGGGCTCAGCGCCTAACGGACGTCAAGGCTTTCTCCTCCCTGCTGTGGGCTGCCTGAATCCTCTCCTTTAACACCGCGGTCCCCAACCCCTGGGCCGAGGCCCATTACCAGTCTGTGGCCTGTTAGGAAACGGGCCGCACGTCACCGTCTGAGCTCCTCAGCACACCCACCACCGAGGACATCCCACCCCCCATCCCCACTCCGCAGAAAAATTGTCCTCCATGAAACCAGTCCCTGGTGCCAAGAAGGTCAGGGACCGCTGCTTTAACACTTGCAGAAACTCCCCCTGTGCTACTGATAGCACCCGTGGGTTCTCACTGCGTGCCCGCGCCGAGCTCAGGCGGCCTATGCATTATCTCATCGAAACTTCAAAGCAGCTCTGTCAAGTGGGTACTGTTACGATCCCTGTTTTAAAACTAGTAAACTGAGACTTGGAGAGGTTACGTGACTCTTGCCCACGGTTCCAGAGCTAGTTTGTTCTGCTAGGGAAGCAAGATTTAAACCAGGACAATCCAACTCTGTAAGCCTTGCATTTAGTCATCGCTGTACCGCGCTGCGCCCTGGTAGAGTTAACCGCACCTGCGCACACTCTTGTTAATTAGGTTGCGAGCTCCTTGAAGGCAAAGGGCAGGTCTTAATTGTCTCTGAGTTCCCCGCAGAGCTGTGGGCAGGCCTGTCCAGTGCCACTTATTTACTGGCCTGGTGACATTGGGCAAAACACTTCCCATACCTCCCTGCCCAGCTGGTTGTGAGGATTGGATGCGCCCCTTCCACCCCCTGCCCAAGTTAGTTACCGTGTGAAGGCGTTGGTGTCTGTGGGGAGACTGAGGGTGCAGGAGCCCCAGAGCACCAGCAGGAGTCCCCAGCAAGGCATTCTGCTCCACCGGTCCATGCTTCCTCACAGTCTGGGGCTTTCTCTAGGATCTGCAGAAGCCTGGTGGCTCCCCGAGCCCTTCTCCTTTTATACGCTCCGTACTGGGATGCTTGTAATTCTGCTCTGCCCTGATTTATTACCCCGGGGCAGATGGCAGGGCAGCCAGCTATAAATCCCACTCGTGGGACCGACCTAGGTGGGTGAAGGGTAACCAGGTTTCCGGATGTGGAACAGAGGGGCTGAAAGAAGGAGAGCTGTGGGAAAGCAACCCTGTGCCCGGTGACGCCAGCAGCCCTCTGTCTGGCCTGGCCCTGTGACCCCCCCCGGGGCAGGCAGAGGCTGAGAAACAGCACTGCTTAGGGACAAGGTCAGGGTGGGACAGGCGTAGAACCTACGTTTCCAACCCCTGACCCCAGCCCCTGTGCCCTTGAAGCTTCATCCTCTGTGTTAACCTTGGCTTTGCCCCAGCCGGCTTCCCCAGGCTACATCCCTCTTTTCCCACCTGGAACATGGGTGAATCTTCCTGGCTTGTTGCTTGGCAGGAGAAGCAGCACCTGGTCTAATCCTCTGGAAGCAGGGAACTGGGGGTGAGGGGTGCCCATCCTCAGCCGACCTAGTAATGGGGGAGGGAAGGGCAGTCCTTAGGGTCTGGGGAGGTTTCTGCAGAAGAGAGGTAGGGCAGCTGCTCTTCCAGCTCACCTTCCTCTCTGCTCAGCCCTGGCTCCCTCGCGAGCTCCCATCTCTCTGCCTTTTACGCTTTTCCCTGTAGCTTTACAAGCAGGCTGGGGCAGCTCCCCAAACACACTCCTGGCCCATAAATCCCAGGATGGGTACTATCTACTCAGTCTAGGACACCCTATCCTCATTTCTCCCTGATTATTTTTCAGGGTCCACTCCAAATATCACCACCTCCTCCATGGAGCCGGCCCTGACTCAGCCTGGAATTGACTGCTTTCTGCTGTGGGCTCCCACAGCAGAGCTGCAAGCCCTTCTCTGAGAGCACTGACCCCAGCCGCCCCTGCGGCAGAGCCGTGTGTGTGCGTGTGTATCTGTTTCTGGCCCACGGTGGTCCTTAATAGCTGTTAGATGAGCGAACTAGTGAACTACAGTGGGCAATGCCCAGAGCCCTGGGCTGGCTGTGAGGGTCTAGTCTTCACGCCACCGCGAACTTACTGGATGACGCTGGACCCCTCTCTTCCCCTCTTTGGCTGTCAGTTTCCAAATCTGTAGAGTGAAGCAGGTGGCTGGGTGGCCCCTCAGGTGCCTTCATGCCCAGACACTCCAGTATTCTAAGTTCTGAGCCTTCAGGGGCTGCTCTCTGCACCAGCCGGGGCAATAAAGACAATGAGAGGAGCTAATCTCTGTGGCTAATGTGTTGGCTAATTCATGTGTTTTGACCTCACAGATGATAAGGTCCTCCCCAGGTGACCGGCTCTAGCGCTGAATCTTTAGGTGCTGTGTTTGGAAGTGAGAGAATTATTTGAAGACAGGGGAAAGCTTTTCAGATCCGCTCACAGTGGGGTTGCCTGTGTTATGGTACTGAGTGCAAGAAGTGACCACCTAGAGACCGAATTGAGCCAAATTATGAGTCTTTATTAGCTGGCCAGCGACCACCCCGGCCCTGTCAGAGTACAGGTACCGAGAATGGTGCTGAGCTGGGAAAGCAAGGAAGTTTTATACCATCTTCAGTTGGGGCTACACGACATCAGGCACAAGACGTGGAACAAAATTACATCATGCGTTCAATAGCTGTGGGGTCTGGGACCAGCCTCAGACCACCTGTTCCGATTACAATCTCTAAGCAAGCAAGTTTACAGAAGCAGATAGCATCAGTTAAGTCAGAGCACATTCTTTCGTAGGCTGGGTAATCACAGTAAGTTTTAACTATGTGCAACTGGGCAAGGTAATCAGTCAGTTACAAGTTAACTTTTTTTTCCTCCATTTTACAAGGTACAGATTTTCCATGAAAAGTAAAGCTACTGTTTTTTTTTTAATCACAAAGGCGGGTGGGGCGGGGCAACAATTGGCTAAGATTAGGCCTTAGCGTTCTCCACTGGCTTTCTGCAGAAATCAAATCTTTGATTCTTTGTTACAAAGACTCATCACAGATGTGGTGGTAATGAGGGCGTAGAACTATTAATTTTACACTCTGAATCCGCTGCCGTATATAAAGACAGCAAGCAGCTTAGGATACATGGGCCAACTAGTAAAGCTAACAGGAGTGTGATCAGCCACGGGGACCAAGAGAACAGATTTTCATACCAATTATTGTTTGCTTTTCGACTCTCTTCTCTTTCTCGTAACCTGTTTGTACCAGGGAGAGGCTGCTTTTAATTACCCTTGAATGATTAGCATAGAAACAACATGTCTCACCCAATGCTAGGCACAGGGCCCCTTGCTTAAGAAACAGGAGATCTAAGCCTCTGCAATTTTGCAAAACCACTTCTGCGAGGAGTTGACTGAGTGCTCTAAGCGACTAACAGATTTTTCCAGTTCACTGAGATCAAGGTCAATTTGCTGGCTTAGAGTCTTAAAATTCTGTTTCCTTGTTATGAGCGCAGAAGTGCCTATTGCAGCTGATCCCGCAATTCCTAATCCTACCAGCAGGGGCACTAAGATAGGTATAGCTCTTTTAACGCGGAAAGGTTCTGACACCTGTAAATGTTCCCTCCCTCCATTACCGGAGTAAAAGTATACTTGTGGGACAATATGTAAGAGAATACAAAGATCAGTTTCCTGAAAAATTATAGAAGGTGTTACACAAGGAATAATACCGGTTGTGCAAGCGAACCATGTTCCCTCAGGGGCAACGAGGAGCTTTCTAAGCTCAGGATCTGAGGAATTGTCTACTCTAATAACCGAGCTGCACGAACCACCATAAGGAGATCGTGCTAGCATAAAAGCTGGGGGGCAAACACAAGTTCCCTGTCCCTGTAGATCGTCTAAAGTTAATTTGGGTTTATGGCCCCATCGGCATAAATGTCTTCCCTGAGCTTCTTCAGATGTCGAGTTTCTTATATCCACTTCTCTGAGACCAATGGAGTGGTTGGCCCCAATTCCTACATAATAAGGAGTCTCTGGATTCAAACAGAGCCAACGGTCTTTGGTTATATTAGGACTGGTTCGGTTTATGAAGTTATAAACAGACTTTAGCAAGTTAAGTAAAAGGCTGCTTATGGGGGACCGGCTCCTGGGCATAAGGGGAAATAGTCGTGATAGATAAGTCAGACGGTGCAGCTAAAGCACCAACAGGTCGTGACCGTGTTGTGAGCACGGGGCCAAGGTATAAGTCACGGTTTGGTCCTGTGCGGTTGGCCAGCCAAGCTGGAGCAAACCTTTGTATGGTGAATTGAATTCTGGGGTCATTATACCTTCCTAAGGAAGCACATAATCTGAAACCCCAGGTTTTTCCTGATGCCCAAGCTTAGGTATGCCACTGGTGAAGTCTAAGAGTTATAGGATTACATGATCTGAGAGCATTGCAGAGAGCTTTACCTCAAATTAACACGATAAAGGGGTCTTTGTCTATCCAAGATGCGATAGTTTCACAACCCCACTTGGCACGATGGTGATGTCCGTCTACCTGACAGCGCGGGGGCCCTGCGGCTTCGCAAGCATAATGTTAACGGGTTTGTAACCCCTTCTCCGTGCTATGGACGCCACCCCATATGGGGGAAGCTTATCTGGCCAATCAGTAATCCCTGGTTTGTTATAATTTTCCCCGAAAAGCTGACAGAGATCAAAACGAAGGACAGGCTGTGACAGAGATGAACTTTGAGTTATCACAGTACCGTCAATTGTCCACGTAAGCACCCAAGAATAATTCACAGGTTGGTGGGGGGGTCCCTGTGGATAAAACAATTAAGGTGAACCAGAAGAGTGCTGTGAGAGACTTATCTTCAGTCGGTCCTCGGTGGGCTGGGTGGTCCAATCTCTCAGGAAGTTGATCCGGAGTCGCCTTCTTGATCTGGATATGGTGGATCCAATGGTGCTTTCCCGCGACTTTCACGGCTGTTGGGGTGGTGAGGATCACCGGCAAAGGTCCGGCCCACTTGGCTTCCAACATAGCTGGTTGAAGCTTTTTGATCCAGACAAGGTCCCCAGGCTGCACCTGGAACGAAGCTTTTTCAAGAGGAAAGTTAGTTGGTCCAGGATGGGCAGCCTTTACAAGATTCCGGATGTGCTGGGCACCGTGCTGTAAGGCCTGCAATGACTTAAGGAGGGAATGGTTATTTAATTCCACCACCTTGTCTTCCCCCAGCTTGGGGATGAGCGGGGGTGGTCGGCCGAACATGATTTCATATGGGGTTAGACTCCTAACGTAAGGAGTACATCTAGTCCGCAGTAAAGCAAAGGGGAGGAGGCTTACCCAGTCTTCGCCAGTCTCTAATTTTAATTTACTTAATGTTTCCTTTAAAGTTCTATTCATCCTTTCTACCTGTCCTGAACTCAGGTCTATAGGCACAATGCAATTTCCAATCAACCCTTAACGCTTTGGCCAGTAATTCAGTCATCTGGGCGATGAACGCCGGGCCATTGTCACACCTGAGCATTAGTGGGAGGCTGAATCTGGGAATAATTTCAGTAACTAGCTTTTTTACAACTACCTGTGCTGTCTCTGACTTGTAGGAAAAGCTTCTGCCTACGAATACGAGCAGGTAGCAGTACTCGTATTTGCCCAGTTTTACCTCTGTGAAGTCCACTTCCCACTGTCCCCTTAACCTGGCCCCGGGGGGAGGATTAATCCCTTTACCTGGATTGACTTGTGCACAGGCGAGACATCTCGCTGTTACCTGCTGGACCGTGTGATGCAGCAGAGGAATATAATTGTTCCTTTGGAGAAGTTCGGTCAACTTGGTGCTGCCGAGGTGGGTGCTCTGATGTAATCGTCTGATTAGGTCTCGTCCTAGGCGCTCAGGGACTAAGACTCTATTATCCGGGGGGATTTTCCACCCTCCTACATCAGCCCTGGTCTTTAGAGCCTTTCCCAATTTAACTTCCTCTTCAGTGTAGCTCGGGGAATTTGGCAGGAGCCGTTCTGCAGAACAGGGAGGATGTGGAGAGGCCCCACTGGCTTTTGTGCGACTTCCTTGGCTGTTGCGTCAGCAAAAGCATTTCCTTTTGCCACTGGGGATTCAGTAGTTTGGTGTCCCTTGCAGTGGAGGATGGCTACCTTTTTAGGTAACCATATGGCCTCTAGCAAAGCCAGTATTCCAGGTTTATTTTTTATTTCTTTGCCCCCTGAGGTTAAAAATCCCAGTTCTTGGTAGAGTGCCCCATGGACATGCGCCGTTGCAAAGGCATATCTACTGTCCGTATATATGTTGACCGTCCTTTCCTTTCCCCATCGTAAGGCTTGGGTTAGGGCTATAAGTTCTGCCTTTTGGGCTGAAGTCCCATGCCCCAATGCTTGTGCCCAAATTACCCGGTCAGCAGTTACCACAGCCGCCCCTGCATACCTGACTCCCTCAGACACATAGCTGCTTCCATCCATATACAGTTCCCCAGCAGGGTCTGGCCATGGGCGAAGGTCCGTTCTCAGGCTAGCAAGAGTCTCCAGTATCTCAAAGCAGTTATGCAGCGGCTCTGAAGGTTCATCATCCAGGAGTAAGGAGGCACGGTTGAGGGAGCCTGTCTTTAAGAAACGAATCCTGGGCCGGGTATGGTGGCTCACGCCTGTAATCCTAGCACTCTGGGAGGCCGAGGCAGGCGGATCGTTTGATCTCAGGAGTTTGAGACCAGCTTGAGCGAGAGTGAGACCCCGTCTCTACTAAAAAAATAGAAAGAAATTAGCTGGACAACTAAACATCCTTATATAAAATATTAGCCGGGCATGGTGGCGCATGTAGTCCCAGCTGCTTGGGAGGCTGAGGCAGGAGGATCGCTTGAGCCCAGGAGCTTGAGGTTACTGTGAGCTAGGCTGACGCCACAGCACTCTAGCCCAGGCAACAGAGCCAGACTCTGTTTCAAAAAAAAAAAAGAAACGAATCCTGTGGGGGCGGGGGTGGGGTCTAGCAACAGCACTTGGTACTGAGTTATATGCGACTTGGAAAGCCATCTTTCAGGCAGACTCTTTAGGAGGGCCTCCACCGAATGGGGGGACAATTACACACAAGTCCTGCCCCAGGGTGAGCTTGGAGGCTTCCTTTGCCAGAACAGCTGTCGCACCAATGGCCCGCAAGCAGCCTGGCTAGCCGGACGCTACAGGGTCCAGTCTTTTAGACAAATAGGCAACCGGTCTGTTCCAGGGTCCTAGTTTTTGGGTCAGGACCCCTTTAGCTATCCCGAACTAGATTTTGGCTTTTCCTTAACCAGTGGTTTAGACACAAGAATCATCTTATTCTTACCGTTTCTGTGTTTGCAAGCTCGTAACCATCTAGGGTTATTAAAATGTCATTCCAAATTTGTATATAGGGAATCTGATCGAGGTGGCCAGGATTTTCAAAAATTATGGCCTGGACCCAGTTGGCGAGAGTAATTTGGGTGCTCCCTTCCAGGGGCCATCCTATGCCAAAAGTGGGCCACTCTCTCACACAATATTTCTGCAAATCAAAAGTGTTAACAGTGAATCCAAACGGTCTCACTCTCCTTTGAAAATTCTGAAAATTCTTTAAAAAACTCTCAATAGGTGTGCAGCTAGAACAGGACACAGACTCAGACTGACCATACTGAGTCACAAAGAAGTAATAACAATAGAACAAATAAGGAACACACAATAAGGGTAGCACTCTTGTCACTCCTGCAGGGGCAAATACACTAAGAGACATACACCGAGGCGATCTCGGAGGAAGCGACGGCATCGATGTCTACCAGCTAACACAAGTTGCCTCTGACAAATGCGACAATAATGGAGGCACTGGGGTGATCCAGGATCAGGCTGAACAGGCCGGTTTTCACGTAGCCCCTGTCTTACATCCACTGGATTTCTACTCGATTCCAAGCTTTGTTCACAACATCCCACGCAGATTGAGCCACACCACTGTGCAGTGGAATCAGAGGGGTAAGAAATATAGACACAACAAGGGAGTATACTCTTACAAATCGTTCACTCAGCCCAAACAGTCATAGTTTAGGTAGAAATGTCGGCAAAACGAGAACAAAAATCCCCGTGTTTTGGACACAAACTGCCTACCCTAAGGCAGGGCAGTCACCACCCGTATCTACTCCCTGACATGAAAAGTTCGAGCAGTGCTCCGAAACAGGCTCCTGGTGACGTCTCATCACTGGAGCCTCAAACCCTGGGGGCTCAGCTGCGTCTAGCCTCCCCCCGGTGATCAAAAGGGCCCAGAACAACGAAATCAAAACAGAATCAGCAAAGCAAGAGAAAAGTACAAGAAAGAGAAAGCACTCACCAGAGAGCGGAAACGGAAGACTCGTCCTGCAGCTTTAGGAGTCTTTTAGGGGTTCTTGTGACTGGTACGTGGCTTGGCCTTCCCTGGGCCTGAGGAGAAGTTCTCAGGAGCTCCCCCCGGGTTCAGGCACTCAACCTCGCACCAGATCTCTAAGCACCAGTGGTCACCAGGAGCCCTGGTAACAGGGCGATCTCGCTGGAGCCTCCAAATGTTATGGTACGGAGTGCGAGAAGTGACCCCCTAGAGACCGAATTCAGCCACATTGTGAGTCTTTATTAGCTGGCCAGAGACCACCCTGGCCCTGTCAGAGTACAGGTACCGAAAATGGTGCCAAGCTGAGAAAGCAAGGAAGTTTTATACCATCTTCAGTTGGGGCTACGCGACATCAGGCACAAGACGTGGAACAAAATTACATCATGCGTTCGATAGCTGTGGGGTCTGGGACAAGCCTCAGACCACCTGTTCCGATTACAATCTCTAAGCAAGCAAGTTTACAGAAGCAGATAGCATCAGTTAAGTCAGAGCACATTCTTTCGTAGGCTGGGTAATCACAGTAAGTTTTAATTACGTGCAACTGGGCAAGGTAATCAATCAGTTACAAGTTAATTAGTTATTTTTTTTTTCCATTTTACAAGGTACAGATTTTCCATGAAAAGTAAAGCTACTGGTCTTTTTTATCACAAAGGGGGGGGCAACAATCAGCTCTGATTAGGCCTTGACAGCCTGGTCAGGCCGAATTAACATTTGTGAAGCACCCAAGTAGGCCTCGGGTGCTCTTATAGTCCTCTTTTGTTCGTTAGCTAATACTCACTGAGCCTTTATTATGTGTCAGGCGCTCTGTCAGAGGCCGAAATTACAACAGTGACAAAAACACAATTTCTGCTCTTGTTTGTGGAGCCCGCAGTCTTGTGGGAGAGAGAGATTATTATTATCACACATAAATGTAAAATAGTGCTGGTGACAAGTGCCAGTCAGAGACCTCCAGCAAGGTTTCCCCAAGGAAATTACAGTTGCGTTGTGATCTGAAGGCTGCATAGGCTATGCACAGCTGAAGAGAGAAAGAGATAGAGTCCCAATGGGAACAGCACGTGCAAAGGCCCTGTGGAAAGAGGGAGTGTGGTGAGAATAAGAGCCTGAAGGAAAGCCAGCATGTCTAGGACGGAGAGACGAGCGCGACTTGGGTGAGAGAAGCGGCTGGAAGGCGAGGGATGGTAAGAGCTAACACTTACTGAGTGCTTACCATGTGCCAGGCACCTCTCTAGGTGTTGAATGCATTTAATTCTCACAATAACCATACGAGGCGGTACCATTACAACCCTTTTTTAGAGATGAGGCCACTGAGATACAAGAGGATTCAGAAGGTAACTTGCCCTAGGTCACACTGGCAATAAGTGGCAGGGTTGAGCTGTAAGTGTAGGTGGCATGACCCAAACCCATTACCTAGCTGAGTGTCAAACCATAAAAGTTACTAAAGTTAAGAAGTTCCCTGTTTACCATAAGAGCCACGGGAAGCTGCTGACAGGTTAAGCAGGGAATGATGTAATTAGATGTGTTTTGCAAAGACATTCTGGCTGCAGGGCGGACTAGCAGGGACTTGGGACGGGTCTGAATAGTGTGGAGTATCTCAGTTAGGGGGTCATGGCATGAGAACTAGCCTGGTCTGGGCAAGTGGGCGTGGTGAAGACACAGCAGCTTGGATGGACTTGAGAGAGATTTAGGAAGTAGAATCTGCAGGACTTGGTGAGAGACGGGACATCGAGATTGAGGGAGGGCGGGTTTTGGAGGCGCTGAGGACACACACAGTGCAGACGGAGTGAACCAGGGTTCCAGAAGGGGAAGAAGGTTGGGAAGACCATGAGTTGGAGACCTGCTGAGTATGCGCCTGCTCTGAGACATCCCAGGGCTGATACCGAATGGCAGGTGCATACGTAGACCTGGATGAAAGAGCGGTGTGCTATTTGCAATCGGTAGTTAATGCCACAGGTATGAATGAAATTAGCCACGGAGAAGGTAGACAGCAGGAAGGTCAGGACTCCAAGCCTAATGGATCAGCAGGGAGGTGATCGAGTTAAGAAGGCAGCGCCCTCGTGAATGGGATTATCGTCCTTATAAAAGAGGCCCAAGGGCACACTCTTGTCCTTCCACTATTTGAGGGCATGGGGAGAGGGCACGTCCGCGAACCAGGCAGGATCTGCTGCCACCTTGATCTTGGACTTCTCAGCCTCCAGAGCTGTGGGAGACAAATTTCTGTTGTTCGTAAGCCACCCAGTTTGTGGTATTTTTTATAGCAGCCTAAATAGACTAAGAGAGAAAGTAAGGAGATAGAAACAATGTAATACAGGCAGCTATTTTGAGAAGTTGGGCTATAAAGAAGGCGGCGTAGGGAGAAGGATGAGGACCAAGCGAAGGGTTCTGTCTTCCTTCCTCCCTCCTCCTCCTCTCTCTTCCCTCTCTCCTGTTTCTCCTTCTCCTCTTCATCCTCCTCCTCCTCCTCCTTCTCCTTCTTATTCTTCTCACGTGCCCCCTCTTAATGATGGGAAGGAATTGCATATATTTAAAGGCATAGAAAGGACAGGGTTGAGAGGAATTGCTGATCAACACAGTAAGATTCCCAAGAGGGTGGCGGCACACAGAGTGGATAAGCTGGGGGCAGGAGAGGGGAAGGCAGGGTGTGCGTCTGTGTATTTGCTTGGTATCGGAAGCTGAGCGACTTCCTATCTGGTGGCTGCTATCTTCTCTGCCAAGCAGGAAGCAAGGACCTCCGCTGAGAGTTGGGGCTGGGAGGGGGTTTGGAGGCATGGGGAAAATGGAGAAGGTTTGGGATAATTATGGAAAGTGGGAAGAAGCCGAACAGGGAAACCAAGAGGATTTCTGCAGGGAACGAAGACATTTAATGGCTACAGACCATGACTTTATAGGAAGCCAGCGTGCCCGGCTCTCAGACCCCCGACCACGCCACGTACTCGGCTGTTCGGGTACAGCTGCAGAGAGAGTGTGTGGCTGGCTCCGTGCAGGGATGGGGTGATCAGAAATGAGGGACAAAGGAATTTAGGGTCTCAGCAAAAATGTTAGTGAATGATAAGCTGTGGCATGCAAGTTGGCTATAGGAGCGAAGTCAAGGCAGGACAGGACGGATGCCTGGGAGAAAGCAGAGGACCACAGCGGGTAACGGGAGCAAGCGAGGCTGTGAGAGCAGCTGAACCACAGAGCCGGAAGGTCAGGAGCTGCTGAAAGAAGGACACTAGTGACAGTCTGGAGGTGGAGCTGCTACAAGTGATGACAAGTCCCGAGTAGGTCACAGGGGTGGATGGCTGAAGAGGAGTAGGGGAGGGGCTGTAGGAAGTTGGGCACCCGAGGATCTGAGAGGCCAGGGTATGGCTGGGTCACCGTCAGCGTGGCTGGTGATGTCCCCCAGGAGGGTGGCAGACGGCACAGAGTGGAAGAAGTGTGTAAACCCAAGCCGAAGTCTTTGATAAATGACAGCGTGGGACCTGCAAGCCCAGTAATGACAGCAGTGAGTGGGTGAAGGGTCCAAGGCAAAAAGACGTGGGCCTGAGGGGAGGAGGGTCTTCTCTAATGTCCACGTCCCCTGGGAGGCGAGCAGGCCAGTTTCCCTTAACGCAGGACGGAACCAAGACCTGGGAGGGTGAGCAATGTGTCCTGATTTGCCGACGTAAGTGGCAGAGTGGGGACTCGCATCTCTCCTGCACCGTCCCCTGTGTTACTCATGGGTGCAGTGGCTGAGACTGCCCCGAGGAGACAGGGTCTCGCTCTTGCTCAGGCTGGTCTCAAACTCCTGAGCTCAAGTGATCCTCCGGCCTCGGCCTCCCAAAGTGCTAGGATTACAGGCATGAGCCACCGCACCAGGCAAATGTATTCTATTCTCCTAGAGGCCCTGCGAAGCGGGCACTCTCATCCCCACTGTTCAGATGAGGAACGTAGAGGGTGCAGAGAGCTCAAGGAAGGACGAGCTGAGGAGTCACCCTGACTCCCTCTGTGGCTGTGGGTGTCAGGGACGACTGGCAGAGCCAATGGGATTCAAAGGAGGGATCCGTAGGGGGTGATGCCGACCCCACAGAGCTTCCTGTGGGGAAAGGTGAGCTTTGCTAAGGCTCACACCGAGCACAGCGCAGCAGCCCCCTCGCGTATATTTTTGGTTAAGATTCAGGATTCTTCAGTAGCAAAGGCAGGGCCAGGAGGCCCAGAGCAGGCCGCGTGAAGCCTCTGGGCAGCCAGTAGATCTAGGCCCCCTGGGGACCCAGGCACATCCTCACTCCCGCCCCTGTCCCCTGCCTCCAGGTGTGAGCACCCCCACCAAGCCGGCCCTGAGGCCAGCAGTGCACACGAGTGTGAATGCAGAGCACCAGCGGACGAGCGGGGTCCTGAGACCACGTCCTGAGAGTTGTCAAGGACCTGCAGAAGCTTGGCTGCAAGAGAGGAGCCACGGGGCATCCTGACCTCGCAGGACCTCGCGCAGGAAGCAGAGCCAGATCTGTTCTGTGCAGCCCACGGGGCAGAGCTGCAGCCCGAGAGCAGCAGGGAGGATCTGGCTTTGGTTCCATTATAAGCAGGAACTGTCCGGCGGCCACGCTGCCCAGTCACGGGGTGAAGACCGACCCAGAGGTGGCGAACTCCCTACCCTGGGACAGTCCCGCTGAGGCCGGGTGCTCAGAGGGCCAAACTGACCTGGGACCCCTCCAGCTCTGACGTTTCAAGTGGCCTGACCTGCTACTCTCACGGTTCCGCTGGGAGGGTGGGAATGATCCAGAGGGCGTGCCAGAACCTCCAGGGGAGCCTGTCCTCCCGTCTGAATTGGGCCTGCCGGTGTCCTGGGCTGGGGCTGAGGGCAGAGGCTGTGGGGACGCTTATCAGGTCATCTCTGAGCCCCGTCAGCGCAGGGGGCCGGCTGTTCTCATGAGGCTGCCCTGGACGCCACGTGTAGCCCTGACTGCGTCACCTCGGGTCCGGGGTGGTGGAGCAGATGGGAGAGAGGGTTCTGTCGCCCCTGTCCTTTCCCAGTGGGGCAGAGCTGGGACGTGAGAACCAGCCAGCGGAAGCATAAATCCAGCCAGAGCTCGGCTCTCATCTTTCCTGAGATCCCATGCTGAGTGTGTAGCCCGGGGGCTCCCAGGGGCTGGGGGGATCTCAGGAGACGAGTGGTGCTTAGGGTTTCTCTAAAAACAGCCCCCAATCCCACTCTCTGTGACAATGACCCCAAGGAGATTCAGGCATTGAGCCTGAGGCTGGGGTGGCCAGGCGAGTCAGGGCTGGGGGGAAGAAGGCTGGCAGCATGAAGGGTCTGGTTCGCGCAGCTCAGAAACCAGCAAGGATTCATTCCCGGCATCAGTGGTTTAGTGGAAAACTCTTCCCCTGCACAGGGGAAGGTGGCAAAAGGTAGAAACTGGACTCAGTGAAGCCCAGAGTTGGGAGGCTCACCATGTCTGGGTCGGCTCTGCTTCTGTCCACAGAAAGCAGATGGGGAAGCAGGCGATGAGATCCAGGTGGCCACATCTTTCTCCTGCCCGTCCCCAGAGGGCCCCAGCTGGCTCTGGAGGAATTTTTCAATCAGATGGGGAACTGAGCTCAGCAGAGATGATCAGCCGGGACCTTGAGAGGGAAAGAAAGACCCAGACTGGAGTTTCGTAACTGTCTAGGGCTGCCTTGTGTGGGTGGCCCCTCCGAAGGATGGTTACTCAAGAGCTCTGGGCGAGGGGAGGGCACTGGGTGGGGAGAAATGAGCATCTTTAGCTGTTTGCTCTGGGGACCTTAAAGGAACGGGAATTCAGCCCCAGGGTTGGGGTGATCCTAACCCGAGGCCTGTTTGAGTGGTGACCCAGGAAAACTGAAGGCAGTTTGCATAGGTCTTGGGAGCCACGGGGGCTTAAGGAGCAGAGGATTGGCAAGGGGGCTGGGGGGTGGGCGGGACAGCTTGGTCCAAGGGTGTTTCTGAGGTGAGATGCGGCCAGTGTGGTGGGACCAGACACCGTACCTTTAGGCATGAAAGCTAGAAACGCAGAAAACTGTTTTTCTCCAATGGCACCAGAGGTCTGTTTTGTTATCAAAAAAATTTCAGCTAGAAGGTTCCTTTTCCAGGGGTAGCTGTGGCAGCGCAGCAGCTCAGCGGGTTGGGGTAGGGGGTGCACGACAGAAGAGTGGCGGTCCCGATGGGAGGGTGCTCGGGGTTTGTGTGCTGAGTGTCACCAGCAGGAGCGCAGCTGGGGTAGGGGAGGTTGTTAGGGGAAAGCGGTTGTACTATTAAAGAAAAATTATCCAAGGCCACTTGTTAAAGCACGGCAAGGAAGACTTCATTCAGGACCATTGCAGTAGATACAGGGACAGCAACAGGGTCTTGCAGTGGGGGAGAGAGATTGGGCTCAACTCCGAATACAGCACAGGCAAGTGGGAATTTACAGCCAAGGAGCGGGGTGGGGGTCAGTGGATGGAAATTACTAAGAGGAAACAGCAGGGGTGAGGGGGATTCTGGCTAAACCCACCTAACAGGGTCTCGCGGAACACAGGGACTCACCAGCCTTTTCCTACCCACAGACTGCAGCAGCGAAAGGGTTGGTTCCAGGGCTCCCTTCACAGAATAGGTACTGAGTTTACAGGTCCTCTCCTAGAGGTACAGAGACACACCCCAGGGTGTTTGGGGATAAAATGCTCTCCCAAACAGCAACATCACACGCTGTCATGACATGCTATGACATGAGCTCACAGCGGTATTGATAATTTGAGATCCTGGAGGGTAGTTTTGAGGGTAGAGAAGGGGGGGCAGGTTGTCATGTTCCCATGGCAGCCTAGCTCATCGCCATAGCAACACAGCTCTGCCTCCATCCCGCGAAGTCCTGGTTTCTGCAGTGGGTGGAACACCTTGACGCCTCACAGTGTGGGGGAGGTCCCACTACCCCTCTGGGAAGGAGTAGTTTCACCCTTGACCAAGCGGGAGAGGGGTACCCTGAGGCTGTCAAATAGGGCTGGGTTTTCTTGTGAGCAGGAAAGTGGATTTCCTGGGGTTTCCCTACTGACAAACTCTGAACCTTCCCACTATGTCTCTGCTTTCAGCTGTTGGACCCCCAAGAATGTTCCTATGAGGCAGACTGTCCCTTCTTGATCTGACTCAGACGGAAGGAAACCCTGCCATCTCAGAGAGGCACAGCAGTGCAGCAGGGGAGATAGACCCCGGGGTCAGGAGAGTGTCAGCTTGCCACTTGCTGGCTGTGTGCCTTGAGTGAGTTATTTATCTTTCTGAACTTCAGAGTTCTACCTGTAAAGCTGGGGATAATACACGTCCACCTCCCCGGGTGGTCACGAGGATGAAGAGAAGTGACACAGGTAAAGTGCCACCCTGGGCCTCCCTGGGGGAAGGTGAATGGCCTAGTCCACTGTTGATGCTCCTTTGCTTCAGTGCCTTGGGGCCAAGGCCCCGGCAGAGGGCTGCCTGTGGGGTCGGACAGGGCAGTGGTTGGCACACACCTTGCAGATCAGACTGTCCACCTGGCTGATAACTTCCTTGGGAAAGGGGAAGGTACTTAACTGTACACCACCGCCCCGCCCCACCCAGTGCTACTGCGGGGTAGCCCATGCCCTCGGCACAATGTTACCCATCCTCATAGAAGTAAGTCTAGGCATTCAGAGGATGGCTTCAGGAATTTTTATAGAAATTTGATATTGCTGAAACATCCAAGCAGCATCCAATTTGGGCTTCTCTTTAGTCGGTTTTTTGTTTTGTTTTGTTTTTTTAGACAGAGTCTCACTCTGTTGCCCGGTCTAGAGTACCCTGGCGTCAGCCTAGCTCACAGCAACCTCAAACTCCTGGGCTCAAGCGATCCTCCTGCCTCAGCCTCCCGAGTAGCTGGGACTACAAGTGCACATCACCTGGCCCAGCTATTTTTTTTTCTATTTTTAGTGGAGACGAGGGTGGGGGTGGGGGTGGGGGTGAGTCTCTCTCTTCCTCAGGCTGGTCTCCAACTCCTGACTCAAGTGACCCTCCTGTCTCCAGCTCCCAGAGTGCTAGCATTACAGGAGTGAGCCACCCCAACTGCCCTCTTTAGTTGTTTTTAAAATTTTCAGGTCTTCAGTGATCCATTTCATTGTATTTTTTTAAAAGTATTGATCTGCAGTAGATCGGGAAGCAAACAACCTGTTCCTTCATCGCATCTAGTTAGAGAAGCACTGACCTCGAGGGCTCCAGAGGCGTCCTAAACCGGCCGGCTGTCCGACTGAGGAGGGGGGGAACCATCTCATCAGCGCTGCTTGCAAAAATTAGCCACAAATCACAGCCGGTGCGTTGGCAGCATTTCTTTATTGCCTCAGGCCAGGAGCTCTAGCGCCCCCTCTGCGTGCCCCGTATCCCCGCCCTAGTCTCGCGCGCTCTGACCCCTCATCCGGGGTTTGAAGTTCGTTGCGGCCACCTGCGCCCTCAGCCCGCCCCGCGCCGGGGCTGCGGCTCTCCGGGCCCGTCTGCCGCTTGCCGTAGCGCAGGCCGAAGGAGTTCCAGTTGTAGGCGGACAGGTCCTTCTCCCGCTGCACCAGCACAGCGCCGCGGGGCGCGGGGATCAGGCGGCTGCGGGGCGCGCACAGGCCGGGCCGCTGGGGCCCCGCGGAGCTCTCAGGGGGCGGGCACAGCGCGGCCCCGCGAGGGCTCAGCGCCGCCGCTGCCGGCCTCCTTTCCGCGCACCGCGCGCTCTGCTCCCAGCGGGCCGGGAGGTCCTGGGGTCCGAGCCGCTGGCCTAGGACAGAGAGCACAGGGAGATGAGCCGGGGCGGGAAAGGCGGCTTCGGAACACCCACCCACATCCCCAAGCTGCGCTTCCCTTTCTTTCCCTGGCCTCTGGGAAGCTCAGCGCTCAGGGCCGCGCAGAACCACCATGGTCTCAGCCTGCCGTGGTGAGGTTTGAGCTTCCCTATAGCTTTGATTTCTGATGTTTGCCAGAATTATCTTAAGTAACTTTTGTATTAAATTACTTCTTTTTAGGAAACATACAGGGTAGAGCTTGGGAATGAGGAAGACTATGGTGTTTGCTGGACACTGGGCTCTGGCCCTCTGCTGCACCCACTGCCCGGCTCCGCACTGGACCGGGGGAGCTCCTTGGGGTGGGTGGAAGGGGGCCACGCTCGTTCATCTCTGTATCTTTCAGAGTGCTTGAAACGGTGGCTTGCTCATAGTGGGGCCTCAGTAAATGCTTATGAAATATATAAAAACTAATGAAAACCGTGTAGTAACAAATCAAAAAAGCCAAGTCCATTCTACTCCCACCCACCTATCATCCAACCCTGGTCTCTGACAACAGTAATTGGGACCCCCTAATAAGCTACAGAAAAACTCAATGAATAACAAATTACTCAGCTGAGCACAGGACCTGGAAAAAAAGAACAGAAATTATCTAGGTCGCCCCAACTGGCTCACCTTCCCCACTCCAGGTATAATCTCTCTCCTTCATACTAGGGGTTAACAAGGCTAATTTGGAAGGCACTTCACATACAAGGCTCAGTAAGTTCACTATACTTTTGGGAGTAAAATAGGGCAACTAGCTCTGAGTAGACAATAACCCTTGCCAATTGTGGCAAGAGATTAGTGGAAGTGAGGCCTGGTGTGTGAACGGGTGTGTGTTGGGGACTGGAGTTGGGTTTCAGCCCTGCTCCTCAATGCGCTGGCACGCTTTGGAGAAGAAGAGTGTGGACATAGTCCAGAGGTAATGACAAAATGCCTAGGAGGCTCCTCCCACCTTGCCCAGGGCCATGCTGGGATCGGAGGGAGGATGGCTTCCTTCCCAGCTATGCCCACTCAACTAGCAGAAGGATCGCTGCTCGGGGGACTGTTTGTGGCCTTATCTAAAACCTTTTGCCAGAAAGAGCCAACAGTTCAGTGTCCCTGGGCAGTGGTGGGGTATTCTCTGGAGCATCCTCCCTCACCTAGAAAAACGCCTGATCCCAGGAGAGAAGACACTCTTGGCAAAGGACTCTGGGGCTGGGCTCTGTGCTCTCGGCTATCTTATGGGATGTACGATGATATCAAATGCACAGAGAGGATGCCCTGAGCCCCACGGCTAGAGGAGCTGAGCTGCAGAGAGGCTAAGCTATGTGTGCCCAGAAAGCTGACACCATGAGGTGTTCAAACCCACAGCCCTTGACACGGGGACTAGCACTGTTCTGGCTCGTGCCGCCCGGCAGACACGCTCCTGGGGCGCTCTCACGCCTGCTGGGTTTCTGCAGTGCTTGAGTGATTCCGGGGGAGTCTTTCCACCTCTTTAGGCCTCAGATTCTCCAGCTCATCAGTTCCCCAGTGAACTCCTAAGGTTGACAGTTATTAAAGATCTGTCCTTTCATTGAGGTTCTTTTTTTTCAAATTCCCCATATAGGATCTGAGGTCACTGATAAAAGAAAGTTGCATGTTAAGCTCCTTCCCAACCTCTGCACAGAGGAAGTTGGCACAGAGCAGAGAACACTGTGTGAGAAAACCATGAAGGAGCTCGGTGGCTAAGAAGCACTTGAACCCGGGTGAGCAGACGGATGCCCACCACAGAGGCAGACCGTCCCTGGCTTGCAGGGTTGATGGGACCTCTCAGTGAGTTGCATGTGTGCCAGTCTTGGGTTTCCACCAAATGCAGTGTGGAGCTCACATCCGTACTCTAGCTGTAATCTGGAAAATACGGTAAATCTTGTTTTGCAACAACTTGCTTGCTCCCTCCCACCCTAGTTCACAGACAAGCTTACCTGTGGGTCTAGGATTCCGCACAGCTGCTACCTTTTCCAATGGATCCCCCAGGGAGGTGGCACAGAGGAAAAGCAGTAGCTGCCAAGAAACCAAGCGGTTCATCCTGGTGAGGAGACAGGTCCTAGAAGTGACCTGGGGCCGAGACAGAGGGAGGGAACGAAGACTAGGTCAGGCACAGGATCTGGCTGGGTGCTGGGGCCCGAGCCCAGTGCGAAAGTGTGAGAGAGAGGAGGCAGCCCCGCCCTGGAGGCCCCCAGTGGAGAGATGAATCTAAACAAATACATCAGGGAAATGGGATGGAGACCACTTGCACCGTGTAGTCAAAGCTGAATTCATGCCAGGTGGGGATCATCCAGGAGGGCTTCCTGGAGGAGACAAGGCCAGTAAGTTTAGGAACGAAAGATCCAATTTGGTGAAAGGGGCAGGACTGCTCGGGTTGGAGAATGGCGGGGAGTTTGAATCTCAGGTTTGCTTGAGAAGAATGTTGGAGAAAGGCAGGGTTGCGATGCAGTGTGTGGCAGTGACTGGGGAGGGGCAAGTGGGGCAAGGACTTCAGGTGCTACGTGGAGGACTGAGGGGCCAACGTTGTCTCCGGAGCCTGGCAGCAGGCACTTCTTCCCTCCGCGCTGGGTTCCGCACACACCCGCGACTTTCTGTGTTCCACTGTCCCCAGGAGAACGCGCCTTCTTGAATCTGGCCCTGTCCCCTCCTGCCATAATAGAAACTTAATTCTTTTCCTGTTCTAAGAAAAAAGGCAGAAAGAGGTAATCATCTTGCTCTCTCTCATAGCCCCTCACAGCCTTAAAGACCGTCATTAAATTGCCTTATTGCCTATAATTCAGGGAAGAGAGAAATCTTCCCCTGATTTATCAGGTCAATTGTCTTCCTAGTCTATTCTCTGTGGCTCCGGGAGGCCGTGGATTGAATTGGCCTCGTCATTTCGGCTGTTGAGATGGGGGCTGTGTGCCCTGACCATGTGTGACATGGGGGACTCACACAGCCCCTTTCCCTCCCGCCCCCCGTGCTCCCCGCCCCCACCCCGCCTACCTATTCTGGCTCCCAAGTGCAATTTCTCTTCGAAAAAGTCATCAGGCACTTAGAGACAGCCCAGCAAATGTGATTAACATTGACTGCCATGTGCGTTGTATTTAACTCAGGCTAGTTTTGACCCTAGAGACTTGGGAAGCAAAACCCTGCAATTGTTTCATGCAAATCTTACTTGCTGATGTTCTTATTGTTACAATTAATATTGACAATTTAATTCTAAAAACACGAATTGTGTTGCATATAACTCACCCACAGAAAACAATTAAAAATAACGGAAAGGATTGGTTTGTTTTAATAACACCGTGGCCCCAGGGAAAAAGAATTTTTTTTCTAGCGTGTCAGTCAATGTGTTAAAGACAGACTTCTGGGGAGGCGGGGGCACTGCAGGCCGGACAAAAGGTTGTCCTGGCCCAGCCTCTCTCCGTGGGCAAGGGGCAGGGGGAGTGTCATTGTGCCCACAGGCTCCCAGTGGCTGCTCAGGCCCCTGTGTGCCTCTGCTCTTGCCCTCTCCCCCCTCGCAGGACTCGGGCAGGGAGTAAAGAGCAGGAATCCTGAAACCGACGCACAATACTCTACTCTTGTTCCCTGTGAGACACGAGCAAGTCACCCCGGTCGCCAGGCCTCACGGGTCTGTCTGTGAAATAAGAGCACTGGATCAGATTGGCTACCAGCTGCCTGCTCCAATGGTTACTTGTCCTTGCAGACGTTGATTCTGTGACCGCAGCTGTCTGCACCTGCCGTAAGGCCCAGGACCAGGGCATGGAATAGAGGGACTAGAGGGCGGGATCGATCCATTAGAGAGAACAGCGCGACAGCATTGCAGACCAAAGATGCACAGGGTCCCAGGTTGGTTTGGAAATCATTGCTTGAGCACCGACTAGGTGCTGGGGCTGTGCTAGGTGCCAGGGGTGCACAGGTGCGCTAAGACACGGGGCTGCTGCCCCCTGAGACCTCAAGTCTAGTATACAAGAAATTGACCTATAAACGGATCATTTCAAAATAACACCTTAAATGACACACTAGACGTACACCACACACATGTACCTACATATATACGCCCCGCATACCTCACACATAGCACACGCCACATACATATGCATACATATGTACATGTACACACACACCGCATACCCCCCATAGACACATACAAACTCACACACACACACACAGATTCCCTCAATTCCTAGTGCACTGCCCAGCCTGCGAAAAGAACTGTCAGCATCCAGGGGCCATGAGCAGCTGCCCTGCTGTGGACGATTTTTGTGGTTCCCCCCTCTCTGGGGGAATTTGCATCTGGTGAATAACACAGTCCAGGCGTGGCTGGGAAGCTTTTGAAGTGGGGTGGCCCCTGGTTCTTAGGGTGGCACTTAGTGCAGAGTGTGTAGGCGGGTGACTTTTGGTTAGGCTCCTAGTTCCCATTCACAATTTGGGGAAATGGCTCAGAGGAGCCCCGGTGACCCCATGAACCCTGAGGGGTTCCCCAGTTCCCCCTGAGAAAGCCTCTGTGGCCTCCATTCCCAGTCACAGAGAGTTTAGTTATTGTTCTCTTTCCTTCTATAGTAAGAAAGAGCCCTTGGGATCCCCTGAGTCCTAGCTTCACAACCACAGCGCAAGCCAGTGCATTTACCCGGGCATCCCAGAATGATCTGGCCAAGCTGGTAATCAGGAAAGATCAGTGCCCCGAACCCAGCCCCCTCTGCCTGTCTGATGCATCTGTCAGTCTTGGAAGGAATTCCCTGCTCCCGCTCTGGAGGCCCCGGGTCAGGGCAGACCCCCTCCCCGAGGGTGGACGCGCAGTGCACCTACCTTGGCTCCGACCTGGCCCAGGTGGGAGCGCAGCAGAGTCTCTGAGATGACGGGACCACCTGGGTGGCTGAACACCCAGAGGGAGGGAAGCTGGGCTCCTGGGCTCCCTCTCAGCAGCTCCTTGGCCACATCCCCTTTTATAGAGCCAGGGTGACGTCTCCAAGTGTAAGCCCACCTCTGCCTGCTCTCCCTCCTCCTCAGCCTCCTGGGAGAGCACCCTGACTGCCGCCTCCGCCCCTGGCTCTCCTGGCTGAAGCTGGCCTCCTCCCCGACAGAAGCTGTCCAGGGCTGGCTTTCTAATTCTCACTAGTTCCTTCCACCTTCTGCCACCCTCTTCCCGCCCACGCCACTCAGCTGGAGACCCCTTCTGCCCCAAACAACGTGGAAATGGGCTATTTGAGGAGTGCGTGTGGGAGGGTGTCAGTGTGAACACAAGAGCCACAGACACACCCAGTCTGAAGTGGCCACGGTAAGGACAGGAAGGGGAGAGGAGAAGGGCACGGGCTGGCTTGGGGACTGCTCGCCCCCTACCCGCCGCCCGCTCTGAGAGAAAACCAGGTCAGCTCAGGCCTCCAACCAGAAGGCAGGTCCCGGTCTGTGTCCTGCGACTGGCGGGAAGGGGGGTTCCCTCCTTTTTCCCTCCTTCTCTCTGTCACCGAGCACCTGCTCAGCACAGGGTTTTGAGATGAATTTAACACGACATGGTCAGATGGGCGAGTCAGGTGTGTAAGCGGCCGGCTAAGAAAGGAGAGTGAAATGGGAGCTCATAAATGGATGTACCTGGGAAGTGCCAGGGAAGGCAGACAGGTGACTTCCAGGTGGCAGCACATCCAGAGAGGCTGCACCTGGGCCCCGCCCCGTTGTCTTATGTCACCCGCCATCACACTGTTTTGTGACTGCTTGGGTACAGCTCTTGGAGAGCAGGGACAGGCCTCCTTCCCCCGTACCCTCCGCACCTGCCCCATTGCTAAGTACGTGCAGAGAGCCCTCGGTAGACATTTGCTATTAATAAAAGCATGCTTCGCAAGTGACTCCCGTCTCTTGAGCCTGCAAGAACTCCCTTTACCCTTGAACAAGGGGATCCCCAAGACAGGGACTGTTTCTTCTATCAGATTGGGGGGTATCTGAAGGCAGGGGCTCCCTGCACAAGACGCTCCCCCAGCACGAGCTCTCCGGCTGGTGCTCTGTGCAGAACAATCGCCTAGTGGTTGAGCCGCACTCCGACAGTGCACAAGAGCCGTCCCCACCGCTTGGCGAGTGCCGACTGCAAACAGGGCTTGCAAACGTCTTATCTCACTCATTAGGACTATTAAGCACTGGGATAAAAATGACAGCCTGTGAGAACAGGACTGACCCTCCCAGGCCACAGCTTTGCTGTGTGGAATGAGCTGTGTGGCCTGCCCGGAGGCAGCGGCGGCGGGGGTGGGGAGGGGGTTACTTAACGGGCTGGAGACACCCACTTTGAGTCTCAGACACACTCACGCCTTGGGAATTTAATCTTCACTTTCCCTCCCATAAATAGAGGCTGGGGCTGTGATGTCAGCCGCGTCTGTCTCCCTGGGGCCTGGGTCTCTCCTCCCAGCAGTCCTGGCAGCCTCTTGAGCTACTTGAGGGTTCGAGGCCAGTCACTCCGCTCCATCCTTCCTTCTGGGCTTGAGGCGGTCCGGACGCACAGGGAAGTGAGTCAGTGCCGGGCGGGGGCGTGAGGGGGTGGTCCCCATTTCCCCTCCAGCCCCTTCAACCAAGGATCCGAGTTCAAGGAGCTCATCTCTGTCGTTCAGACCATTGAGCTGGTGCCTTGAAGCCTGCGGAACAGCTGTGGGAGCCAAGAATCATTACTCCAGACAAAGACCGAGAGCAGACTCAATATCCAGGCTATTACCGAGCTGGCCTTGAGAGCCGGGAGCTGCGCCGGGCGCAGCTACGGGGACAGGGGATGTGCCCAGCTGGCGGGCGCAGCCAGGTGCTGGCCGGAGGGCCCCCTGGAGAGAGCTCATGTTCTGTCAGGTGCTTCAGAGAGAGGGAGGGGCAGGGGCCGGGGCCAGGATCACTGGCCATGCCTGCCTCCGGGACAGGACAGTCTGCCACCTGCTTTCCCTGCTGTCATCGGCTGTCACACATCCTCTCCATGCCTGGGGCCCAGACTCAGCCGCTCCCCAGAAACCTCAGGCACCTCCTGGCTGAGTCTCTGAGTCTCCGTTTTTTTGGTTCTAACAAGGAGCTACTCATTTAGGAGCAACTTCCTGCGGATCGCCTCACCTCGTGTGTTCTTGTCAAGTGCAGAAGGTGCAGGGAGGAGAAGAGGAGCAGAAGGCTGGCAAACCTGGGCTGGAGGGTCTCAGGTGGGGGGGGCGGCTGCCCCTGGGGCAGCAGTTTTACCAGGTCCGTGTGCTTTCCCCTCCCCAAGGCACCACCACCGAGCCACGAGCCCCGAGCCACGAGCCACGTGCATGATCTGCTTACCGCGCTCAGGAGGGGGATGTTGGCAGCGTCACCCAGGAAGCCAAAGACAACAGGGAAAAAGCCCCTAGGAGCAGAGGGGAGGAGGGAGGAGTCAGTGATGGCCCAGGAGGGGCACAGGACAGGCCAAGGGGTGTGGAGCCACGATCCAGAGTCGCCGGGGCTGAGTGCAGATCTCCCAGGTGCTAGTGGGGAGACCTGGGGTGGGGGAGCTCTCTGAGTGGGTTTCGTATCTGCCGAGCAGAGAACAATCCTACAGGGGGCTGTGGGGCTAAGACGAGATGACGATTGTGAGTGTGCCTGGCAATGTCAGCTCGCTGCCCTTCCTCTCCAGCAGGTCACTGGGACTTGAGGGCAGGCCCTGCATCTCTTCCCAGTGACAGGCACAGCGCTGGGAACACAGCAGGTGCTCGGTCAGTGTTTGCCAAACGATGGGCTGATGCCGCCGGTGTGTCCTTCAGCCCACTGCTGGAGGGGCCTCCAGCCCGTGGCCCACCCCCAGTTCCAACCTTCCGTGGCTCTCCTCTGGTGCAGGGCCAAGTCCCAGCCTCTGCACCCCCTGCTGGGGTGATCTCAGCTACTCAGACGCCTTGGCGGGTCTGTCCAGAGTGATAGGGATTTGCACTCACTTGAACAGGCTAAAGAATCCGTAGGTTTCCAGCAACATGCCCAGGAGGGGCCAGCGCAGGAGCACGATAACCACGCCCCCCAGGAAGAAACTGGTCCCCTTGAGTTTGTGTCGCTGGAAGAAGAACGTAAAGGTCCTCCGCAGGCCGATGATGAAGGACAGGCCCGTCAGGAACAGCAGCTGTGGGGGAGGGAGAGAGCGTGACGCAAACACACCCACTCCGCTGGAGTCCGGGGCTGGGGCCTGGCAGGGGTGACGCGTGCCAACCCCTCAAGACACGTCGGAGGGCCCCCGGCAACGCGTTAGAACCCCAGAGCCTCGAGGAAGTCGGGCTGGCTGGGAACAGACCAGAGGCAGGGGGAGGGGCGAGGAGAGCTTGGAAGGCGCTTACTTCCCAGCCAGTTCCTCGGTCCCAAACACTTCTTCATACGTGACTCCGCCTCGTCGCGCCTCCGAGGGAAGACGACAGAGTGAGGGTCTCTCCCTTTCACAAGGGGAAGACTGAGGCCTAACTAGGACAGGCAGCCACAGCCTGAGTCCCACAGAACGTTCGGGCTCCACCGCCCCTAGACTGACACTCCAGGCCTGCACTCGGTGGCCCCGTCCCGTCCTTGGCTTGGCTCCTAACGATCCTTAAGAGCGCTCAGGCACTCATCAGATTTAGCTCTGGCTTTCTTCCAGCGTGTCCTATGCTTCCCCTCCCCGGGTCCTTACCTTTTTCTTACTGTGCCACCCCCCGGCAGTGCTTTGTCTGCCTCTGCACTGTTTCCTTCGCAAATTCCTGTTCACCCTTCTCCAGTCGGGTGTGCTCGCTCCTCTACGCCCCTGGTTTCACAGGAAGCGTGTTTATCTGGTTGGGGCTTTACCGCTGCCCCGCCTTCCTCCGCAGCCACGCATTCGTGCGGCTCTATCCCTGCCCTAGACGGTGGGCGCAGGTGGCAGAGACCGTGTCGGAGTCACCTGCACCCCAAGCCTCGGCCCAGAGCTTGTCGTGAGAATCCGAGAGCTCAGATTCTCGGCGCCAGCGGGCTCTGCGGTCTCCGGCAACCCCCGTGTGCCCGCGCTCGATGAATGCTGGCCCCTGGCTGGGCATGATCTGAATGAACTTGGGGCTGCTCTGCTGGCAACAGAGACCTCAGGAGGGTTGGGGCGGGGGAGTGCATGGGTGGGGGACTCACGTTTCCAAAGGCCAGGAGCACCGAGTCAAAGTACAGGAGCATCCCGAAGAGGATGAAGAAGATGCCGAAACCGGTGATGCCCACGCCAATCTCTGCAACGGGCAGGGAGGTAGTGGGGTGGGGTGGATTTGGGGGGGTAAAACTTTTCCCATCTCCACAGGACAGGCACCCTCTAGGGGGTGTCTTCATTTCCATCCAGGAATCTCGGCTTCCCTGCTCTCAGGGGGTGGTGGATGGAAGGGATGGGAGGGATGGAAGGGAAGGTGTGCCTGGCGCCTGGGCTCCGTGCTGGCCTCTTCTATGCACGATGGCCCTGGGGAGAAGCTGGCGCTGCCCTCACCGCTTATACTCTCAAGTGCTACATTATCCCGATCAGTGTAGGCTGAACACAACCCTCTGCCTCTCCCGTTCCTGCCTCTGCAGCTGAGAACCACTGGAGCCCAGCCCCCACCCGGGCAGAAGGGTACCTCGAAACTCAGCACCGCCAGCCCCAGAGAGCCTCAGGCCCGCCCAGCTGACCTGCTCTCTTCCCCAGGGGCGTGCCTTCCCAAACAACCTCCTCACTGTCCAAACTCCTCACTCCTCCAAACCGCCCGGTCCCCAGCTCTCAGGTACTGACCACTCACACTTTATTGGGAAAACAGAAGTCATCAGTCAGGAGTGTGCTCATCCTCCCACGTGGGGACCCACTCCCCAACGTGCACCTGCTCCCATCGTCCTCCTCCCTCCCGCAGCTGCCGCCCTGGACCCCACCCTCCGACTCTCATTTCAGCGCCAGTGGTGTTGGGCGATTCTGCTGAGGACCCTGGCTGACAGCGACACCCCCACCTCCTTTACAATGTGTCTCAGGGCATGCTCTGAAGCTGCAGGAGTTCGCCCAGAGCCAGTGAACACAGCACAGAAGTGCAAGACATTAAGGCCCCCTTGTTTGGTCAAGGGCTACATTTTTGACATTTTGATACACACTGTCACTCCCCACGGAAGAGTTATAAATACAGGATATGAAGCTCCTTACCCCTTTCCATCACACAGAATTGTTCATTTTACTTATCTTTGCCACTATGATAGTCAACAAATGAACATTCACTGTGTTCTTCATTTTAAAATTGTTATACATTAAATTAAATTTTAAATTGTGGTAAAGTGCACATGAAATATAAAATTTACCATCTTACCATTTTAAAATGTACTGTGCAATAGTATCAAGTACACTCACATTGTGCTACCATTACCACCGCCTGTCCCCAGAATTCTTTTCCTCTGGCAAAACTGAAACTCTGTACCCATTAAAGGACTCCTCATTCCCTGCTCCCACTGGCCCCTGGCAAACACCCTCTGACTTCCCGTCTCTGTGACTCTGACTACCCTGTGAACCTCATATAACTGGGATCATACAATATTTCTCTTTTTGTTACTGTCTTATTTCATTTATCATAACATTCTCAAGGTTCCTCCATCTCGTAGCATGTGTCACAATTTTCTTCCTAAGGCTGAATAAGTAAGTCCCTTGTATATTATGTATACATTACATTCGTTGATCCACTCCTCTGCTGATGGACATCCGGGTTGCTCCTCCCTTTTGGCTATTGTGAATAATGCCGCTATGAATATGGGTGTGAAAAATCTCTCTTCGAGACCCTGCTTTCCGTTCTTTTGGGTATATACCCAGAAGTGAAATTGCTGGATCAATGGCAATTTTATTTTTAATTTTTTGATTTTCTGTTTTCCATAGTGACTGCACCATTTTACATTTCCATAGTAGAGACGGGGGTCCCGCTCTTGCTCAGGCTGGTCTTGAACTCCTGAGCTCAAGCAATCCTCCTGCCTCAGCTTCCCAGAGTGCTAGGATTACAGGCATGAACCACGGTATTCTGCCATTTGCCCATTTTTAAATCAGATTGCTCATATATATATATATGAATAGATATATCCAGTTTTCCCAACATTTGTTGAAAAGACTGTTCTTTCCTTATTGAATGGTCTTGACACCTTTGTTGAAAATTTTACTGGACTTGTTAACTAACACCTTAGAATTGATCCTCATAACCTTTATGAAATTGGTATTATTACCACGTTTTTACAGGTAGCTGTTAAAAGTAAAGGGGAAAATTACTCTGGTTGTTTATAGGCAGAACTGTAAAAACAAAAACAAGATTATTCAACTAGAGTTACTGGCTAAATTATATTTACAATTGAAAGAAAACCAAACAAGACAACCATCTTCTGGGTAGTTAATCCTTTATAATCTGTTACTGTACAGATTTTAAGAGGATTAGGATCAATTCCAATATAGAAATAAGGTCAAAGGTCTCCTCCAAATCACTAAAAACATAGAGAGGAGATTTATCCTTTAAATTATAGACCGAAACCTCACTCAACTCTTGGTCCAGTAAAATGCCAATCCCATTGGGTCTCACTCTTGGCAGAAGCCGGATTTTGTTAGGACCCAGGGCAACGTCATTTTTTCCAACACATCATCCAGCTGCCCAGGGTCCATTTTCTCCTAATGACAGATTCCTCCTGTTTCTGACAAACCTTCATGATCTATCCGGGCTTGTTTCTATGCCGCCTTCTCCTGCCCGTCCGAATTAAATCTCTCAGAACCCAGGACAGCTGGGCAGATTACAACCCCATAGGCCATTGTGAAGGTTGTGTTCTTCCCTCCACATTGCATGGTATTTCTGTCCTCAGAGATAGTAAGTCGAGAATCTAGAAGCATATCCACTTTAATTGTCGTGATAATTTTATGTAGGCTACGATATTGAAGAGAAAGACCACAACCATGTTTGTTTAACCTGAATGATAAAGGTGTTTTATGCTTGTTATAAAATATGTTATTAGCCTACATCTGCCATAAAAACATCTGTCATGGATTCCAGTTCTGACTACACACCCTTCCCTCTGTCTCCCTTAGAAGTTTTTGTGTGGAACCATAATATGAATATTTTATTGAGTTTTCATTTTGTTTTGTTAAACTATCCACATGTCCATCCTGTACACGCTTAAGAACAGCCTCATACTCCTTTTGTAGAAACAGCATGTTTATCAAATTCACACCTCTAGGCCGGGCACAGTGGCTCACGCCTGTAATCCTGGCACTCTGGGAGGCCGAGGTGGGTGGATCGCTCAAGGTCAGGAGTTCGAGACCAGCCTGAGCAAGAGCGAGACCCCGTCTCTACTAAAAATAGAAATTATCCGGACAACTAAAAATATATAGAAAAAATTAGCTGGGCATGGTGGCGCATGCCTGTAGTTCTAGCTACTCAGAAGGCTGAGGCAGGAGGATCGCTTGAGTCCAGGAGTTTGAGGTTGCTGTGAGCTAGGCTGAAGCCACGGCACTCACTCTAGCCTGGGCGACAGAATAAGACTCTGTCTCAAAAAAAAAAAAAAAATTCACACTTTTATGTCTTCTCTCCGATATTGCACTTTCTTCTTCTGCAACAGTGATGCTGGCACGCATAGTCATCGCCCTTCTGACTTGTTTTACACTCTTCTTCAAGGGCTGGTGCAATTCGAGAATTTTCTTGTGATGGGGCAGCCTTGCGTATGAGCCACACTTAGTGCTTCCAGCGTTCAGGGCAACACAAAACCTCACAGTAAAGGGCCAGAAATTGTGTTTCTGGCCTCTCGCCTCCGGAGTAGCTTAGAGATTTCGGCCAAGTCACTCAGCCGGGGGCTGCTCCTCCGGGCAGCAAGCGTGGCAGAGAGCGCGCGAAGGGGCGTGTCGCATAGACGCTGTCCGGAGTGACAGCTGGGCCTGCCATCCCAGTGACAAGTGTGCCTGCAGTCCGCGGCGCCCGTGATCCGCACAGGTGGGGCGGCGCGCCCTCTGCTGGAGGCGGCCACGGCTGTCCCAGCTACGCCCCCGGGAAGCCGCTGGGAGGCGAAGGTCCCGCTTCAGGGAGGCCTGGCTTTCCAGGGCGCCACCTGGTGGGAAGTGGAGCCCTCCCCAGACCTCAGAGACTGACCCGCTTTAGGTCTTCCCGGCAAGGCGCTCTCGTGGCTGCGCTGATGCCCTGTTCAGCCCCTTGCCCTGCAGCTCCCGAGCCGCTGCCAAGAAGAGCCCACAGCTCGCAGCCTGATGCAGATGAGCCAGGCTTCCCCAGCTCCCCACTTTGCAGCTCGCGTTAACGCTGCTACAATGTCTTTCCTGTTCCAAAAAGCAGCTACAGCTCCACGGAAGCATCGTGTGGAGCCAGCAGACGGGTCCCTCTGGCCCCAGGCTGTGCAATCAGTCTCAAAACGTCATTTGATTTTTTTCTTTTCCTTTTGCTTTTTATTTAAACAATCACAAAGGTACGGAAAAGTTGCAAGTACACTACAAAGAATTCTCTTCCTGAACCATTTGAGAGTAGTTGCCACCTGCTATCTTATCACCCTGGAGTACTTTGTGTGGTTTCCTATTTTTCTCCTAGAAGCCAAGATACAACCACCAAAATTGGGAAATTAATGTTCATACATGACTGTCATCTAACCCTCAGACCCCATTCAAGTTGCATCAGTTGTCCCGATGACATCATTCATAGGAAAAGAGTCCAGCTCATCGTCACGTGTGGCGTTGAATTGCCATGCACCTTCCGTTTCTAAGTCTGGAAAAGTTCCTTGACACGACCTGATATTTTTGAGGTCTTGGGCCAGTTATTTTGTAGCTGCTCCTCCGTTTGGCGTTGTCGGATGTTTCCTCACTACTAGATTCAGGTTATGCACCTTAGGCAGAAATAGCAAAAAGATGTGATGTTATGTTCTCCTTGCATCCTGGTAGGTGATGTGTGATTTCAATTTGCCCCACTACTGATGATGTTTCTTGACTCTTAAGGTGGTGCCTGCCAGGTCCCTCTACTATAAAGTTATTCTCCACACTCTACCCCTACCCTGCAGGGATGCCCCTCACCCCACTTTGGCTATGACACTGTGCACCAGGCCACCCCCAGTGTGAACACCCTTCTCACCCAGCTGGGGCTCTGACATCCCTCTCTGGGCACCACAGCCCCCCACCCCCACCCCGCCACTGTCTGTTCCACCCGATGGTTCGAAGACTGAATCGTTCAGGAAGAGGAAGGAGGGAAATGAAAAGAAGAAGGACCTTCATTCACTTTTCAAAATTAACAACAGTGGTTAAGAGAATGGTGAACACGCTGTGCGTGGCACAGTCTAAGTACTTTGGGTACGTTAATTCATTTAATTTTCATAACCACCTATGAGGTAAGTACTGCTATTAGCCCCATTTTATAAACAAAACTGAGACACAGAGGTTACGTCACCTGCCAAGGGCACACAGCCAGCAGCTGGCGGAACCAGGTTTTGAACCCAGCTGCTTGGCTCTAAAAAGTGCCTTTAACCAACCCAGTCCGGGCTACTTCCACGGAAGCTGCTCTTGCATTGGCCATGAATGACCTCCATGCTGCCAAATCCGAGGGACAGGTGTCAGTCCCCATCTCTCAGCGCCGCCCACGCCCTTGCTGGAGCAGCCTTCCTGGGCTCCGCCTTCCTGGCTGGGAAAGAGCCGGGCTAGCCGCGCTAGTCTCTGCCAGCGCCTGCTTCTCTCTTCCTCTTGGAATTTGAATCCTTCGGGCTTGGAACCAACTCAATTCTCTTCTCGTCCTGTTTTCACACGTATCCCCATGTCTTTAAATATCTCTGTGTGCTGACAGTGTTGATGTTTGTCTCTGCAGCCCAGGCCTCCCCGGGAGCTTCCGAGCTCACACCCAGCCGCTTCCTTGGCACATCTGCCTGCTTTTCTCTCGGGCAGCTTGAACTCGACAGGTCCCAAACAGAGCTATTCATCAGTATCTTCCTTCCTTCACCCTGCGCCTGCCTTGTTTTCCCCAGCTGAGTGAAAACGCCGCCGTTCAATCCACAGCTGGGTTTTATTGCTGCTGCTTCCAAAATGGATCCTGAAAGCTGTCCAGTTCTCTCCATTCTTCCCACTTGATTCCCAGCCACCGTCATCTCTTTCCTGTACTCCTGCAGCAGCCCCCATTTAGCTTCCTGCTTCACTGTTGTTGTTTTTTAGAGATGGGGTCTTGCTCTGTCACCCAGGCTGGGGTGCAGTGGGTGATTATGGCTCACTGCAGCCTTGAGCTCCTGGGCTCAATCAATCCTCCTCCCTCAACCTCCCAAGTAGCTGGAACTACAGGCATGCATGCGCCACCACACCTGGCTAATTTTTCTTGTTTTTGTACAGATGGGGTCTTGCTATATTGCCCAGGCTGGTCTCAAACTCCTGGCCTTAAGTGATGCTCCTGCCTTGGGCTCCCAAGGCACTGGGATTACATGCGAGCCACCACCACGCATGGGCTCCTGCTTCATTCTTGCCCCCTCCCAGTCCTCCACACAGCACTCAAGGATCTTGAAACAGACAATCCTGTCATGTTAGTGTACTGCTTAGCATCCTTCGGGCTGCCCCCTGAGCTTAGAATGCAGCAGAGCCCTCTCGTCACACCATGGCACAGCGGCCCTGCCTGACAGGGGCTGGGCCTACCTGTCCTCCCTCATCCTCTGCCACTGTCCCTCCTGCCTGCCATGCTCCCACCACAGTGCTCTTCGTTGCCTCCACATGAGCCTTCCTGCCTCAGGGCCTCTGAACATACAGTTTCCTTGTTTGGAACACCCTTCCTCCCGCTCGTTACCTGACAAATGCATGCTAATCCTTCGGTCTCAGCTCAATTGTCAGCCCCTCAGGGAAACCTAGTCCATGCTCTGTCCCCTGACCTAAATCTGGTTCCCTCATTTCTCTCTCTCACAGGATTTAGCACATTCTTCACAGGCTTATCACATTCGCTAAGAGTATATTTGCCTGCAGGCTAACTGGTTTGCTACATTGTCAGCATGCCACCGGCTCAGGCCTCAGCCCTCTTCTCTCTCTATTATCCCCCAGGTCAGCGGTTCCCAACCAGCAGCGGGGGGGTAGGGGTGGAGAATGAGGGAGGACGATTTTGTTCCCCAGGGGACATTTGGAAATGTTTGGAGACATTTGTCATTGTCACGATTTGGGTGGGAAAGGAGTGCTCCTGGCATCTAGTAGGTGGAGGCCAGGGAGGCTACTGAAATCCTATATCGTACAGGACAGCCCCCCACAACAAAGAATTATGCCACCCCAAAATGTCAGTAGTGGGGAGGCTGAGAAACCGTGCCCTAGGTCGTTTCATGGACTCTCGTTGTTTGAAATATCGTTTATAAGGAGGCAAATTTCTCTCTCCAGCCCAGGCCTCTACCTGGAACTCCAGACTCCTACTGCCTACTTGACATCTCACTCCCTGCAGGTCTCTGTATGAAGGGCACCTTCCCTGACCACCCTATATAAAACAGCAACCCCTCCTACCTCGAACTCCATGGCCTCCTTACCCTGTTTTATTTTTGTCGGGAGGACTTATTACTAACTGCTGTACTACATATTTATTTCTTTACCTGTTAACTGCCTGTCTCCCCTCTCTAGAATGTAAGCAGAAAATAATCTGTTTCATTTGCTGTTGTATACTCTGTGCTTAACACAGTGCTTGGCACACAGCAGTGAACGAAAGAACATTACCACCAGTTAATGAGAAACCAGGGCTCGGAGGCTTTAAGTAGCTCACCCAAACCAAGCCCACAGAGCCACAGGGATTCCCACCAGCCCAGACCTGTTGGCTACCTCCCTACCCCTTCCCCAGAGGAAGGGAGAGGATGTTTAGGAGTGAGGACATGGTGGTTTGGGCAGGAGAGTAATTTCCCATAAGAGGGGACCCTGGGCCAGAGGAGACATTGAGGGTTTGTGGGGAAAAGATGTCTGAATGGGCAGAAGCCTCCCAAGGCCACCATTGTGGGCCCCCCAGGTCTAAGAATCCTGGACTGGAAAGAGGTCAGCTTGGCTGGTGAACCTGCCAGCTCCCCCAGGCACCAGCCTCTGGCTACCTGTGGCCCAGGGCAAGGCAGGGGAGCCACACCCCGCCCCGGGCCACTGCCTCGAGGATGCCAACAGAGCAGCTCCCGGCCCCTGGCTCCAGAGGTCAGTTTGTAGGTTCCCCAGAGAGAGGGAGCCGGGCTGGGAGGGGCACGTCTCCACCCACCCTAGCCTGCACCCCGTGGCAGCCCCGCTCCCTCCAAGCACCGGTCTTTCCACTCACTCTGCCACTCGGTGATGGAGATCATGCTGCTCTCTGCCTGGGGGGGCCTTCCGGCTCAACGCTGGTGGGCGGGGAGCGGCCAAGGGGACCCAGCCTGTGCATGGTCATGGGAAGCTGACCCTTGGTAAGTTGTGAAATGAGCCTCTGGTAAATCATTAACTCCCGCTCCAATCCCCGCCCCCAACACACAAACGGCCCCTTAAAGTCACAGCCTCCCTCCCCCGGTTCTTCCCAGAGGGTACTGCTGCCTCCACGCGCCCCACCCCCCAGACAAGGCAGTGAGTGCCTGCCTGACCCTGTCCACGCACCCCCCATGCCCTGAGGCTGAGTTCAGGGGCTCCCATGTCCTGGACAAAACTCGAATTGTATATGGAAGAATGGGGGTCCACGTGCCCAGGTCCCTGGGGGTGCCCAGCCTCCTTGCTTGGTTTGGCGCAGGGTGTGGGAAGAGTTGGAATCTGTGCATCTCTTTGGAAATTTACTAAATTCATCCTGAGAGTCAAATTTTTGTTATTACACATGCTGGACGGTAGGGGGCGACGAGCAACTGAGTCAAACCCATTGCTGACCTAATGGCTGAGCCTGATTCGTTTAAATCAAGGGCAAAAGTGCCACACGGGAGTTAGACACAGGGCTTCGACCTCCTTTGCCCCAGCGGTGTCCAGCTTTGGACTGTGAGGTTGAGCTATGGAAGACAAAGCCTTGAATTTGGGCTTAGAGTAGGGCTGGATGACGCAGCCCTAGTCTGTTCTAGTCTGCGCACCAGCTGTGTAGACGTGGGAGCATCCTGACCTCCTCTGTGGGGAAAGGAGGGGGCAGGCAGCCCCCAATATCCCTTTTCCCCCTGCGGAGCGGTGGTTCTCCACATTGTGAGAGCAGCCTCCCCTTGTAATGTCTCCTCCACCCAGAAGTGAAGTCCATAGATGTCAGGACTAATCTACACACATCATTTAAAAAACTCAAATAAAGCTAACTATAATAAAGCGACAGAGAATAATTTATAATAAAACACAATGTCTCATAATGCAGAAATGCTCAGAGAAGACTTACCGGAAGACGTAAGTACAGTGGATTGCCTGCACCTACGTGTGATACTTAAATTTGAATGGAAGACTAGAGCCGATCTATGCAAAAACAAACCCAAACCACACACGTGCAAGAGAACAGGAGGAGTTGGGAGTGAACACTAGAATAAAAGCTGTCTGGGAAGCAATAATAGACCAGATGTACTTGCATACGATAAGAGAAAGAGGGAAATCGCCTTAATTGAAATAGGGATGGCGTAGCGGGGCGGAATAGAGAACGCAGGGGGGAAGTCATGAACATGGCGCATGCAAAGGAAAGGGTCTCGTGGACGCGTGTGTTGTCAGAATGGCTCCCACAGAACCGGGTCGTGATGGAAAATCACAGGCACATAGATCCCTGTCTCGAGCTGCCATCACAAGTTGAGGCAAAAGTCTGTCTCCAGGACCTTAAACAGCCTCAGAGATCACATATTTCCAGTGGGCAATGGGGGATGGAGGATGGACTGGGAAGAAAAACGGGGTTGGCCGCAGCTTAGAGCAGTTGCGTCTGGGCCCTGGGAAAACGGCCGGCAACTCCCCTAACATTTCCGCATCGCCGTTACAACACGGGTATTCACCTCGGGGTTACAGAAAACTTTAAAATATAAAGGATGGCAATAATATGGAATTGTTTCTAAAAACTTTTATTAAGGAGATCCAAGGAGATTGCCTGCATTTCAGGTATCTCTGCTTTAGTGGTGTTTGGTTCTCTCAAATCTCTTAAGTATTTTCAGTCTCTGCTGATTCAGGAATACCCTACTGATTGGAACTGTTTCCAATCATATATGTACTAGTTTAAATCTTATAATACACAGTGTAGACAATGCATGGAGTAGATTATTCAATAATTTTGAGACAACGTCTTTATTCCATTTAAGTTTCTTCTCCATAATAACTATCGCCTAACTTCCTGAGTTATTCATGAAGTTTGTCTCTAAAAGCTTATAAAAACTGTTTACTGTTATTATGAGCTGAAGTCCGACCAACCTGTGCTGGTTGTGGGCTTGTTCCTGTGGCGCGTTCTAAAGCTGTGCAGGATATGGGATAATCCTTTGTTTTGGAAATCTGTCCCATTCATTGCAGTCATTAAATGCCAGTGAGAGTCGTGTCCCCTTATCATGGAGACAACCTGATACCCCCTAGAGGACAGTCTCACCCCCAGTCAAAACACTGGTAGGTTAAGAGTAAGAGCTTGGGCTCTAAAATCAAAGAGCCCTGGGCTCCATCCTAGCTCGGGAGACCCGAGGCATTTTATTCATGCTTTCTGCGCCTCAGTTCTTGGATAATAATAGTCCCTACTCTATAGAGATAGTGTGAAGATTAGTGTCAATCCAGGGGAAGTGCATAGAACCGGTGAGCCGTTAGCACTTAATGAGCCATTGTTATCACTGTTACTATCCTAGTATAGTTATAACAATTATTATTGCTATTATTAATATTGTTATTAGTATACTGTTAATACGCTGTTGTATGAAAGACTTCTGCTCTCATCTCAAATTGTGGTTCTAAACTGCTCCCCCAGGTGTATAACCCAGCACCCCCCACCCCCAGCCTTGGAACCCACCTGTGAGCCAGGAGAACTGAAATCTCATGGAACTGGGCCCTGCTGGCCTGGTTCTCTGGGTACTGGAGCTGAGCCCAGAGGGGCTGTCCGTTGTCCACCCTCCCGGTGAGGGACCCTTTATGGGGACAACCCCAGGACGGAGGACGGGGGCCCTGGAAGGCTGGGACTGGTCCTCACCTTGGCAGTCTCATGGGGTAGGGGTAGTGCCTCCCTGGGGCTGGCGGCACAGGACTGGGCAGGGGACGGACTCCTTGCAGGCTGCACAGCAAGGCCCCTGGCAATGTCTCCAGCGACTGCGATGGCACTGGTGCAGGAGGAGGCCTGGAGAACCTTCTCCCTCTGCCCTCATCATGCCAATGCAGGTGGCCAGGGGGCCTTCACGCCATCTCCCCCACTTCCTCACATTTGGAAACGAATTCAAGTTTTCCGAGTGTTTTTCATCCATCTTCTCATTTGCCTTTCTTGAGAGCTCCACAGATGGCGGCTCATATCCCCAGTTTATAGACAAGAAAACGGACACTCGGAATTGCAGTGACTTGTCCAATCTTCATGTAGCTGTCGGTAGCCAGGAGCAGGGCTGGGAGTTGAGCGCAGCATGCCGCCTTCTCTCACAGCGGTCTCGGTAACGGTCCCGGTAACGGTCCCAGTAACGCCGTGAGCTCACCTGGAGGCTTGGGGTACGGGGGGGAAGGGATCTGGCGTGGCCCGGTGCCCTGGCGGCAGCAGGGTCTGAAGCTAGGCTGCCTGCCTGGCCCCACCAGGCCTCTGTTCAGGAATAACTACGTGATTGCACAGTTACACAGCACCGCTCCTTAAAGGACGTCCTGCCTGTTGCTTTTCATTTGTGTTTCTCAACTACTGTTCTCTTTTCCAAACCCACACCTGGCCTGATCAGGGGGTTGATCTGGGCCGGGAAGCGGAGTGGGCAGGCACCTGCTGCCGTCGTCCCTGGAGAGGAGGAGCCAGCCCTAGGTCGTGGACACAATGACGCCCGTGGTGCTCTGTGGTCTCACGTTCCACCTGCTCTCCAGGGCCCTGCCTGGCTCTGGCCCACATGGAGGCTAGAGGTAAAGGCTCAGCCTCCAGAAAGTGACACGTTCTCTAAGACAACTTCCCCTGCCTCACAGGTCTCTGTCTTGGGCCCAGATCTAGTCCCAACTCTCCCTGGTTCACAAAGGACGTCAGGGTTTAAAGCTTTCCTGGGGAAGTTACAAAATCCAAAATCGAGTCCTATTTAAAAAACGACCACCACTCTGCTAGCCCTTAGAAATGAGAACGGGTGTCCAGAGTTCAGCGTCCGCTATCAAAGCCAAACCACTGCAAAATCGGGAACTGAAGCAAGCTTGCTTTCTCGTCTCCAATCTCAGTTTTCTTTTTTTCTTGAACCACCCCTCCCTCCGACAACCTGCAGAAGCCCAGCTGAGGGCTGCCGCTAGCCCGGGCTCGCCTTTCCTCCCCACGACCCAGCCCGCAGAATTTACAGGGCTTCCCGACTCTTATTCCTCACAGAGATTTCGAGTTGAAAGCTCTGGTAAAGTCCTTCGCACTGAGTATCCGTGACTGATAACCACTAAGCACCCGCCAAGAGAAATAAACCAAAGGGACGGAGGCCGAATGAGAATTGGGGTGGTGGTTCTGGTATCTCCCACCAAATCATACACCTTCTTGTAAAGCAGAACCAGGAGTAGCCAGGAAATCATTTTCTCTTCCTACCACCCCACCCTCTGTCTCAGAGGCAAACCAAGGGGACTGCGGCAGGGCCCAAAGCACCTGATACTTACACTGCGCAGGGGCTCAGGACGAGCTTTGATCTGGGGTCCTCAGGGCTGAAAGGGCGGCCCCTGGTGTTGGTAGCGCACCCCAGCCCCCAGCTCGTGGGGAGGGGCCGGCAGCACAGGCTGAGGCACGAGCGGGGAGGGGTGATATGATTCGTACCCAGCCCCGCCCCTCAAACCCCCTCCCCCTTTCCTGCTGAGCCTGTAAGTTGTCATGGATCCTAAAGGCAGCCGTGGACATGGAGTGGGAGACACACACCGCATGTACAAACCATTCATTTTATTTCCTGTATTGGGTTTATACAAACTTGCAAGATACAAATGCAGAACTCACTGGGATTCTTCAGGTACCTAAATCTAAGACCGCTGCTGAGAGGGGAAAGCAAACTCTCACCTGCGTCACCCAGGTGCGTCTCCTCCCCGGGGAGGGGTCGATGTCTGGAAAGATGCTAAGGGGAATCTACAGCTGTTTGGTCCCCCAGCAGAGATGCCCTCTGTCTATTTAACCTTAGCTCTCCTTCTAAGGTCACTTTTATACTAAATAAAGACACTGAGAGCATAAATTTCCTTGTATGGTTTATTGTCTAATACTAGCAAATCAAATTGGCCCCAGTATGTGCATAAATAGATACGTGTATATATATATAATATTTTTCCTTAGTTTTAAGAGCTGCCAGGTGGAGGGTGCTGGATGGGGAAATGAATTGCTTTCCTCGTGCTGTGGTCAGCCTGCCCCAAGAACACGCCTCTCACGAAGGCTGGAGAGCCAGCGCGCAGCCCGTGCCCATGGAGCATCTTTGAGGTGACGGTAGCAGCATTTGATCGCAGCCCCTCGGTTACTGATCGGGGAGGTGATGTGTGGGTCAAGAGGCCCTGGATGAATAGCCAGGCCTCCCCAGTGGGTTACTCAGCCCCGGGCCCCCACCTGGGCCCTTTCATTCACAGCAAGGTGCTCTAGACTGGGAACACGGTGCCAACCAATGCCGGCCTGGAGCTCTGTGCTAAAACTCTCAATTTCAGATCTGGACAAAGACTTCATCCTGCCCAAACCCTTGCCTACCACGACGGTTGCTGACAGTTGTTTGGAAGGCTGAGCTGGCTTAGTCCAGCGCGCCTAGCAGCTGCCTGCCAGAACACAGTCCCGAGGGCTTCGTGGGCAAGGCTGAGATGTCTCATTGTCTGCAGGGCCCTCCTCGGCTCAGAAGCTGATTTCACAGTCTGGATGCCAGACCGAGGCACCATCCACTTAAGAACATCCCCAGACCAAGTTACAAGGTCACAGAGGGAGAGAGATGCCCTAGATGTGACCCAGACCAGAGAGGGAGGGACCAAGTGAAAAAGAGCGAGAAGCCCAAAGAACTATGTGTTGGCACTAAAGGACCAGAAAGGGCACAGAGACTCCCAAGCTACCTCTGGGCTCTGCACCATCTCTTGGGTCCATCAAGGACATCCTTAGTGCTGCCATTAGACCACTTGCCCTTCCTAGCAGGCCGAGGAAGAGGGGTGGCCCAGAGCCCACCTGGGGAACGTGCGGGTCTGCACAGGCGTCCTCTGTGCACACAACCATACACAGTTCCTTCAGGAGGATTCACATTTGACGACCCTCAGAGAGTGTCATCAGATCCTTAGACCAGGACTTCCAAGGGAACACCCTGCCCCGGCAAGATGCTCTCCAGGGGAACTTGGGGTACCAGTCCTTTGCCGACCGGAGAATGGGAGGGAAGGCAGGCGCTGGGGCAGAGGGCAGGGGGCAGGGCGCAGGGCTGGGACCCGAGGCAGCTGCCCTGGTCTCCTCACATCCTTTGCCAATTCCGCTCCAACATTAACACTTTGAAAATAGATTTGCTTTTGTAACAAAAGCATAAAATAGATCTGTCTTAAAATAAGTCTTTCCTCTCCCTTCTTTGGATTAAAAAGGCAAGGGGTATGGCCTGGATACACCAGGAATGGCAAGGAAAATAGGGGAGAGAAAACAGGCCTGGGCAGGAGCTGTAGGAAAGGATCAGACGTTACAAACAAATATATATATTACATATATATCTATAATATGTATAATCTCCAGGAAACATATATTAAGGCATGTAAAGCAACATAAAGAGCCAGCTTTATGAAATAAGAGATGGCAGAGAGGTGGCAGAGGCGCAGACACTATTTCTTGGTATTTTACATGTATTTCTAAAAATATTACTTAAAAAAAGGAGAGACAGAGAAAGGGGCAGGCACGGAAAGCCCCAAAAACTCTGTTTCTTGTGAAGGAGAAAGGTGTGGGGAAAGAGGGAGAGAGGGCGACCTGGGAGCCAGTCCCACCTGCCAGTGTGCGGAAGAGAAAGGATGGATATGGGCGCGGATGCTGGGAAGATGGGAGACGTAGCCAAAGGTCAGGTCCAGGAAACCTGCTAGAAGTGGAGATCGGTGAAATCCTCCAGGTCCGTAATCCCTCAGAAGCACGAGTATATCCTAAGCACCTAGAACAGTGCCCGACACATAAAAGGTGCTGATAAATATTTGTTGAGTGAATTCTCATCTTTACTTGCATATGAACCGGTAACTGTCCCAGCCACGAAGGAGTGGAGTGGAATTGGTAGAAGATAAAGCAGCTGTTCTTGGGGACCACTCGAGGTCAGGCTGAAGTCTCTGGGCAGCAACTCTGCAGTGAGCAGGCCTGGGGGCCCAGGCGTCCTCAGCGTCTCTCTCCTCCCTCCTCTCTGGCTGCCGCATGTCAAGGTGGGTGGGGCAGAGGAGGAGTGTACTTTGCTTTTCTGTCTCCCCCGCACCGGCCTCCCTGGGTGGGTTGACTGCGAGAGCGCCAAGCTTCAACTGGTCCTCACCTGGGATCCTGGGATGAGGGGTAGGGCCCTGGAATCTGAACTCCTGGATCAAGGGCTCATTCCCCCTCCCTGGGCACACTCTCAGCTAGCCCACTGCACATTCCAGAGGGAATGAGGCAAAAAAAATCTCATGAAACTGGTTAGGTAAGGCCCCAAGGCTGACCAACCCTACATAAGCCAAGTTCTCCTCTCGCCCCTCACCGTAGGATGGGGACACGGACAGCAGGCACAGACCCACAAAGAGCCTTTCCCAGGCTGTCGCCCCACACCCTCTTCACTCCACACCTGGATCCCCACACCAAGCACCTCCACTGAGGCCACCATGGGCTCCACTGTGGTCCTGCTGGGGGTGAGGTGGGGGGAGCAGAGGTGACAGTCTGGCACCGCACTGGGCACTAGCCTAAGGCTCCACCTGGGGACACCAATCCCACACCCTTTCCATTTCCCTCCTTCGCTCTACACTTGCCAACGCGTCCTGCTGCCTCCCGTCCGCCCGCTCTCCAGGGATCTCTCCCCTCTCTTTGCTCTGCTTCCACCTGCCCTCAGACGCTGCGCACACCTGCTGTTCTCTAGCCACAGCCAGCACTGTCCCCTCTGGGAGCTGAGAAGCTTCTCCTCATCTCACATCATCTTGTCTTTGGCTCAAGCAGGGTGGTCAGTCTCCACTGGACCCCAGAGCAGCACCCAGAGCAGAGATGGGCGAAGCCCTGGGTACGCGGGGGCGGCGGGGTGGGGCTGATGGGGAGCGGCTGACGGCAGGTGCTGTCCTTGGTGTCCGGTGGGCTCCAAGAGGCAGACTGTGCAGCTCCTCTTCACCCCTAGTCCTGGACTACGATAGCCAAGGGTGTGTTCCCCACCAGGGCACGTTCTCCATCAAGGAGTGTTCCAGTAGGGTCACCACAAATCCAGCCAGAGCTTGGATGAAGCTCCTGGTGACTCAGTCATTAGTGGGATGGCACTCCCCACTTGCCATCTCAGGTCCTGGCCTGGGACCACGGTATGAGTAGCGAGGGCTTCAGGACCGGGAGCGGGGCGTGTGTGGACACCGAGACGACCACGCTCCTCTTGGCAGCAGCCCCTGGCCCCCAGCCGGGTTCCCTGCGACATTTCCACGGGAGCGCAGGGGCAGGGGGCCAGGGTGGGGAGCCAGGACCTCAGGTGGACAGAGGACGGCTTCAGAACGTGGCTCTGTGGAGCTTCACGGCGCTGGCCTCAGCCAGGGCTTGCACTGGAGAAAAGAGAAATGAGGTGAGAAGAGGGCCACACGGAGGAGTGACGATTCCAGACACCTTCCCGGAAAAAGAAGTCTCATCCTGCAAAATCCTGGTGGGAAACCGCCCCCCTCCCCAACCCCAAGAGAGGGGAACGAAGGAGTAGAAGTCAGTGCACTGCCCTACTTGCCTGGCCGTGGGCAGCTGTGTGCTGGGGTAAGGGAAGGACATACAGCCTTTGGCTATAGCTGTCCAGTGTTATTTTAATTTATGGTAAGATCTGGGAGTGGACAAAGAGCTTCTGGGGGCTTCTGAGGGTCCTGCAGCAGGACTCTGTGTACATCGACAGATGGAAGCGTGCTGGCTGGCAGGAGGCACAGGAGTGGAGTGTCAGGGAAGTGCCTTCCCTGACAGCGGACAGGTGAGGGCTCAGCTCCATGCCCTGTCTGCTTTTGGAGAAGCAAAGGCCATGGGCATCGCAACATCCAAGAAGCAGCCCTGCTGGCCGGCTCCAGCCCAGCACCGCGTGGGGACGCTGGCGGGCTCAAGCGCATGGGTGGGAGGATGGATGGATGGTTGGATGGGTATACGGAGGCAGGGAGGGAGCGGGAGGAGCGGCATAGGCCACTGGGGTGGGGGAGAAGCAATGCCAGGATGGGAGGGCTGGATGGCTCAGTGGGGGTCGGGAGGGGTCCCACTCCCAGGGTGGATGAAATACAGTAGAAAAGTGCTTACGTCAGAGCTCAGACCCGCATGGTATGGCTGCTGTCGGCGCCCCGTGGGGATTCAGACGAGAGGGGGTTGGCTGGTGGAGTCGGGGAGGCAGGGGAGGTGGGAGGGCTTGGGGTGGCACATTGCACTGGAAACAGAAATGAACAGGGAGGTGAATGGGGGCACCGGAGCAAGCGAGGCCCTCCTCAGGCAGGGAGCAAGGCAGGGAGGCAAGCAGAGAGGAGAGCGAGCGCGGGGCCTGCTGGAGCTAGGCCAAGCTGTCCTGTTCCCCCGGCGCACGGAGGACAGGGTGAGGCCCAGGAGGAGACCTGGCCCAATCCAGGCTCTGCTTGGGACCAGTGTGACTGTGGGTGAGGCCGGGCCCCCTCCGGGCCAAGGCTCCCTCCCATCCACACGGCGGGAGGTTCACGGACCTCTCCGCTACCGTGCAGCTAGAACAAGGGAGCAGCACTCTTGGTACAGTGGACGTCGCCAATGATAATGATCAATAGTGCAGTAAAATCACACCAATCCAAATCATCAGGCCTCCATTTAATGAACAGATAGAAGTGAACTGATCACCATGTTAATCAATGTCATGGAAACAGTGGCTTCTGATGGACTTCAAGTGAGTTCTGTTAACCTGGACACGGTGGAGGGCTCAGAAATGCATTCCCTGCTATCACCTGAGACCCCCCTCGCATCAATCCAGTGAAGGCAAACTTCAGCCCAACCCTGAACGAATCAATCATTACAGCCTGAAAGTGGCGATATTTGAATTAATGAGATTTTACTCTATTATCATTATTATTCCGTGTTGAGAACAGCAAGTAGAAGGGCAATGAGCAGGGAGACACATCACTGGGGACAAGCTCTACACAGTCCAGACCCTTGTGCATCCTCACCATGGCCGCGAGGCAGGAGGATGGCAGAGACAGCGTCCTCCCTCCGGCTGGGAGAAGAACCAGACTCAGCCAGGCTCACACTGCGTTTCCACCGAGGGAGGGGTCCTGACATGGAACTTCCCGGTTCCTTGCCCTCACCTGATCACCTTCCCTGCCCTCCATGCAAGAGAAAGGGCCGACGTGGCCATTGTCATCTGCGTATCTACAGACACCCACATGCGTACAGAACACACGCAGCTCTGGCATGGACGTGGAGCTGTGTCTGCCTGCACATGGTACATAGTGTGTACATGGGACCCGCGACACCGTATCGTTACACTCATGGCACACAGCTCGCAGATCTGTGTGTGTTTGTGCACTTCTGAGCCTGTGCCCTTCCACGTGACCCAGTACACTTGCAACTTCACCGTGCGAACGCAGTCATAACCGTTCTCACACACACGCTCGTGTGCACATCCGCATCACAGACCCGGGGGTTAGTTAGCATCTGGCAACCTCAGCTTCCGAAATAGTTGGAATAACAAAAACAAAGCAAGGAACATCTCAAGGAAGCCAAAATAGATGTTACAACCTACATGCTGCAAGGCTCTTGTCATTTACTCAGAGGAGAGCCCCTCGGAGTCCAGTTATTCAATTTATGCACAGTTCTAATAGGTGTAGACTTGCTGGGTTTCTACCCCAAAGGATGTTAGAAACAGGAAAATTAAAAGAGAGAGAGGAATTGAGGCCCACTGACATTGACAGGAAGGTAGGACTGAAGAGAGAAAATCTTTTGTAAGAAGTAGCCATAACAACTTCAAACGTATAACAGTTTAGGAACATTTAGTGTAGCTACAAACACATCTGTGTCGATTGCAGCCCCTAAGGTCCGCAAAATAAGGACGTTTATAATGATACTAAATGAGTGAGAAAAGTTAATTATGTAAATAGAACCTCTTTAAGAAGACAGAAAAATACTGAATATATATTAGGAATACATCCACTGGAATAGTGGAAACTCACATATGTAGCAGATGTGCATTGGACAGATGTGGTGTTATAACGTGGTCAGTCACAAGCACATCCGCAAGCAAAAATAGTCGCATGTACCATATTCACGATGCCGTGCTCTCTCGCATCCTGCAGACACACTGTCACAAATATCGCCGTATATACACTGTACACAACATACACACTAATGTACTTTATCATTCCCCATTCTGCAAAAAGCCAGTCATATATAAATACATTCATTTGAAAACACTACCTCCCTCACATGCTGTACACTCATATATCTTACATCTGTGCACCAACAGCTTACCGCACGCCACCTGGACTCAGAAATAACAGGTCTCCACACAGCATCCTTGGACATTCTGCACGTGTGTGCACATGCGTATACATATTCCTGTATCTGCACTCAAACATTCTATCCACCTCATTTCATAGTTGGATACACACAAATCACCTGTATCTACAAACATTACCAGATACAGACACTGCACATGACAATCGTGCCGCACATACAAACTCGAAAATGCCACATCTTCCCACACACCACATAACCGAGTTTGCACGCGTCGGGGGACTTATAAGCATTTCAACATTCGTCACTGATTACTCTATTCGTGCCACACACCCGTACGCAGGCACTTAACGCTACATCCTGTACCCGTTACACGTTGCCCTTGTGACCCGTACCCAGCACCCGCACTCACAGTGTACTGGGCGTGAACCTGTTCCCACGCTGCGTATGCCCAGGACCAGCCCTGGCTGTGCTGGCGGAGTGCAGCTCTGGGGACCTAGGCCACGGGCCAAGGGTGGTGGGATCAGTGGCTAAGTCTGAGGTCTGGCCCTGCCACAGCCATTCTTTAAATAGTTGAGGTTTTGGCCAAAGCAAGGTGACCGTCTGCTTGCAGCACACAGACCCTGAAATGTAAGCCCACGTGTATCTCGAGGGAAATCTGATCAGCTGGGTGGGTTTTGTTTTCATGGCACCCCTGGCTGGGGAACAGCCGTAGAGACAGCCAGAGGCTGGGGCGGGGGCAGAGTATGAAGCTTTAAAACCAGCGCTGTGGCTCTAACCCCTTGAAACAGGAAGTTGCCCTTGGCCCAGAGCATGTGGAATTTGATCTTTGGAAGGTTCAAGTTCATTTTGCTGCTAAACTACAGGGAGGTTCAACAGAGGCCTCCTTCCCTGTGGCCAAACTGGTTCTGCTGCCTTTTGGCTGCAGGATGGGGCTCTCTGAAGCCCTCCCTCTGTTCCCCTCAGTTCCAGCCCAAATGCCAGCCTCTTCCTCAAATACCTCCAGGGCTTTCCCTGGCCACCCATTCTAAAGTCCACTCTACCCTTTCAGTAGGTTCTTCCTTAAGGCTTACTTAAATCCTTTTGGTTGTAGCCTAGAATCTTCTGGTTTCTAAAAATATCCATATTTGAAATAATTAGAAAAACAACAAATGGTTCCTATTTCTACTTCAGCTATTGCTATTTCAACTACTACTACCACCACTACCACCGCTCACAAGCATGTATTGAGCACTTACTGAATGCCAGGCACTGTGCTAGGGGCTTGGCACACACCGTTTCTGATCCTCACACTACCAGACATGGAGGCAGGTATTTTGATTTGAATTTTACAGATGAGGACGTGGAGCCTCAGGGCACCAGAATTTGAACCCTTCTTAGTCACTGGCATGAAATGCCATCCCTTCCACTGTCTCACCTGCATATGGCCTGACTCTCGCCCAGGCTGCTGTAACTATGGCCTGCACACCTGGTCTCTCTCTTCTGCCAAAGCCATCTCAAACGAGGGTTCCCTGTTGGGTCATTCCTCTTAGCTATGGCCTTGGCATTCAGAGCTCTGAGTCTCACCCCATCTCTCCATCCTAACCACCCTTGCCTCGGTGAGGAGGACAGTCTCTCAGGCTCCACGACTCACCCGCTGTCTCTCCTCCACCTTTAACCCTCCCTCATTCATACAGAGTCTCTTTCATTCTTCAAAGCTCAGCTGCATTCTCGTCTACCCTGAGATGATATCTCAGGCCAAGTAGAAGTTGATCCTCTTCACTTCAACCCCATCAGCATCTACTTGGGACCCACGGGTCTTTGTATCGGTGTGAAGTCAGTTCCTCACAGTCATCTTTCCTTAGCAGGAAAGCAGGTTTGGGTCAGTAGCCAAGGCAGTGATTGTATCACTCTCAGATCTCTGGTTGCCTGCACGACGGGTTCTTTTAGTCTTCCTGTTGACGTGCAGCAAGAATGGGAAACGCAAGAGTACCCTGGAACAGCTGGCCCTCTCTCCACAACCGGGAAATACTTTCATCTTTCCCAGTCCAGCTCAGTTCTCACCTTTCTCTGTGCCTTGCCCTGACCTGCCCGGGCGGTACGGCTGCCTGTGCTCCCTGCGTGGCCTCTGGCCATTCCTCCACAAAGCGGCTGAAGGACCATCGCCCAGCTCCTGGATGTCAGCAACTCTGGCCCCTTTGCACCTCCCTGAGCCTAGCACAGTACCTGGTGCTCAATAAATGCTCACCTTGACCTTGAGGAGCATCTCCTTGGCCTTGTACCTCTCTGTCCCTGCCCCCCTCGCAGCAGCACTGCGTGTCCTCCCCTACACCTGGTCCGCTGGTTTCCCTGGCAGGGCAGAGCGAGGCCCAGCCCCTCTCACCAGACAGCATGCGGCCCCTGCGGGAGGCCTCGGTCGCCAGGGCGCAGGAGATTTCAATCCGCTTCTCCTGCTCCTGCAGCTGGCTCTCAGAGTCCTGGGGCACGTCCACAGAGTCCCCCTCGCCGATGGGCACCACGTTCTGCATACTGAAGAGGCACAGACACACAGACATGGAGGGAGGGACACGATAGGCCAGCTGGCCAGGGGGGCCTGCGCACTGAGGTTGGCGGGGAGGGCCGGGGCCTGTGAGCGTGCGGTCTCTGGTTCCCAGCAAGGCTGTCCCCAGGAGCGAGTGGGACCCTGGCAAAACAGAAGTGGGGACCCCTACCCTCGATGTTTTCAAATGAATTAAAAGGTTCGAGTGAACATTTAGGGCAGCCTTGAAGGGGAAAAGAAGTCACCAGAGGGCGACCCTTCAGTTTTGTCTCGATGGTCTGATGAGCACGAGCCCGGCACGTCCGTTTAGCACCTGACGGCAGCATCCCTGCCCCTGCCGATGCCCGGGCCTGCCGCCGCCTCTGTGTGCTCTCCCCAGGGGGCTCTGCGCCCCAACCGCATCTAGTGGCCCAGGTGTCCCAGGTGCCGGGGCGGGCGGAGGAGGCGGAGGCTCGCGCAGGCCGCTACCTGGACTTGGCGATGAGGGTCTTGATCCTCTCCACCTTCTTCTGCTTCTCCTTCAGCTCCTCAGGGCTCAGGGGCGTGTCAGGCTCCAGGTCGATGTACCGCTCGGGGATGAGGACTTTGTCCGGGGTGGAGAGCTGTGGCGGGGGCGAGGTCACCACCTGTGTCCCCTGCCAGGGTCTCCCCCACAGCCCCTCCCGGACTCCGCTCACCTCCTTGTTGATGTCCACGTCGTAGTGCTGGGGCTCCAGCTCCATTTTGCGGAGCCGGGCAATTTCCTCCCGGGGCGTCTCGTAGGCCTGCGCCCCCGGCTCCTCTGCCCGCAGCGCTGCCTCCAGGTTGGAGATGTCCACCTCGTGGATGCTGCGGTGGCGGCGCACCTGGGGGACAGCACCGTCACGACCACAGCCCTGCTGCCCACGCCTCCAGGCAGCTCGACCACGCCCCTGTCCTCGCTCTCCCTGCCCGGCACAGCCGCGTGGCCGCCGCCCCATCGCTCCCACTGCGGGGCTGTCCTCCCATTCTCTGGCCCAAAGCCCGCCCCCTGCATGCCCCAGACGTGAGATCTCATCAACGTCTCTGTCGATACGTGCGGCTCGCCGGCCTGCTCTGCCCTGCATCCACGTCCTGTGCCACGTCTGCTAGGCAGTTGAGTTTGTGAGTCTCCTATCGATTTCTAATGGTTTGGTATTCTAGAAATTCCAATCCATCAACTAAAAGGTAAACTGTTTGAGGGCAGGATTTAAGAGTCATAATTTTTCTGTATTTCTGAAATTTAATAGGAAGAAAAATTAAGCAGATGCCTTGGGCGACTCCCAGCTCTGCACTTCACAGTGGCCCAGGAATCCCTTCACTTCTCCCTACGCTGTCCCCCTCTCTGTGAAACAGGGATAATAATCCTAACCCAGTGCTGCTGAAAGGATTCAATGAGAGGGCGTGGAAAGGATCTGTGGGTTACACCGCGCCATGCAAGGGTGAGATATCACGATTATCTTCGAAACAGCCGGCCCAGCGCTAGGCACACGGAAGCTGCCCCAGAAACATGTAAAAGCAATGGCTACTTCTACGGTGTGCATTTTGTACTGTTCTCTGTTAACTGAATTTTGTGTAATTAATTTCAACAAAAATAATCAAGGCATTCCTTTCTGTTAATTTTCTTTAAACCCAAAAAAGGAAGCGTGTGTTGAAGTAGCTCTTCTGCCCAGCGGGGAGAAGTCCCCCTTGCTCTCCCAGCTGCCCCTCACACCACGCTGGCCCAGGCTGGCCATGCCCTGGGAGTGGGCAGTGCTGGCAGATGCCAGGCTCACGCTCCTGGTGGCTGGGGGGACGTTACCACTTTGTAGGCGGGCCGAGTGCCAGGCTCGGGTGCCGGGCTGGCCGGGAGCTGCAGGCTCCTCCGCTTCTCCTTCATGGAGCCGCTCTGGTGTCTCCGCATCCGGTCGATCTGCTCCTCCACGCTCATCTTCACCTTGCCCTCGCCGGGGAACACGGCGCTCTTGGGGCGTTCCTGCAGTGGCGGGAAAGTGGGGCTCTGACACGCGCTTCATCTCCCACCCGGCTTTTCCATTCCCCTGAACCCTTCACGTTCACCTTCCACGGGAAGTCTGCTTGCAGAGGGTGGAATAGTGGGCCCCCCAAAATGTGCCCAAGTCCTAACCCCTGGTACCTGTCAACATAACCTTATTTGGAAATATGACATCATCCTAAATTAGAGTGGACCCTAAATCTAATAATGAGTGTCCTTCTAAGAGGCAGAAAAGACGACACGTAGAGTAGAAGGTGCTGTGAAGATGGAGGCAGAGATGGGAGTGATCCGTCTACCCAGAAAGGAAGGCCAAGGATTGCCAGCAGTAACCACAGCGAGGCGGGAAGAATGGGACAGAGCCTCCCTTAGAGCCTCGAGAACAACCAACCCCCAACACCCTGATTTGGGACTTTTGACCTCCACATCTATAAGAGCATACGTTTCTACGGTTTTAAGCCACCCAGTATGTGGTACTTTGTTACAGAAGTCCTAGGAAACTAATACAGATTTTGGTGCTGGGAGATGGGGTGCTAAAACAACAAATACCTAAAAGTGTGATAGAGACTTTGGAATTGGGTAATAGGTAGAAGCTGGAAGAATTTTAAGGTACATGATAGAAAAAGCCTAGATTTCCCTGAAGAGATGATTGGTAGAAGGATGAACTTGGAAGATGATTCTGGTGAGGGGTCAGAGGAAGTGAAGAGCACAGAAGAGAAAGCTTTCATTGCCTTAGAGAGCACAGTCACCCCTCGGTATCCAGGAGGCACTGGTTCCAGGACCCCTGACCCCACCCACCATGGATACCAAAATGCACGAATGCTCAAGTCCCTCATGTACAAAATGGCAACATATTTGCACATAACCTACACGCATCCTCCTGTATACTTTACGTCATCTCTAGATTATTTATAATGCCTAATACAATGTAAATGCTATGTACATGGTTGTTATACTGTATTTTTTTATTTGTACTATTTTTTGTTGGGGAAGCAGAACTTATAAGTGATAAATTCAGATATTTAGCCGAGGAGATTTCCAAGCCAAGTGTTGAAGGTGTGGCTTGGTTTGTCTTTGCACTCATAGTATAATGAGAGAGGAAAGAGAAAAATGGAGGAAGGAACTGTGAAGCCAAAAGAAACCAGTACGTTATCATTTGGGAGGTTCTCAGCCCACCCGGTTCACAAGGGATGCTTAAGTCAGGAAATTCAATGTTGGGAGAGTATGCCCTGCAGAGAGGGTCAAGAACGTGGCTGGACAACGCTTTGCTGAAGAGATTGGGTGTATGACTCATGGAGCCCATCAGCCACCTCAGAAGCAGCCAGAAATAGAGACAAAGTTATCCAGGAAGGATCTGCAGGGAATCCTCTAATGACATGGATCTCCCAAAAGACAGAGGAGATCTAGAGGGTTTTTGAGACTCTCACGCCAGCAAAACCACTGCCCTCTTGCACTAAAAGGGACAGAGATAAGATGAAATGGGGGAGGAAAAAACTATAGACTTCTGGGATTCTACAGGCAGGAAATAAGCTAACAGCTACAAATTCAGCTACAAACACATGCTAACCTTCAAGAAAAAGGAAGACTGACTCAGAGAGCAAAGTCGTGGGTGCAGAAGCAAAGGCCGGAGAGGAGACCTGGAGGCGGGGGCTGATGGAGGCTCCGGGGACACAGAGGGCTGGGGACTGAGCCACAGAGGATTGTTCTAAGGTCTTGAAATGCAATGTGCCCTGCTGGATTTCAAACTTGCTTGGGACTGGTGACCCTTTTTTCACTTCCAATTTCTCCTTTTTGGAAGGAATAGGATAGTCATTCCTGTCCCACCATTGTATTTTGGAAGCAGATTAACTTATTTTCTAGTTTTACAGGTAGAGAAAAATTTTGTCCCAAGATGGATCATACCTAGAGTTTGACATATACCTGATGGAGATGATTTAGATGACAAGATTTTGGAATTCTAAGCTGATGATATTTAAATGACATTTTAGACTTAGAGTTGATGCTGCCACGGGGTGAGAATTTTGGGAATATTGGTGTGGGACAAATATATTTTGCAAATGGAATGGGCATGCAATTTAGGGGCCAGAGGGTGAACTGTAATTGTTGAATGAATAGTAGCCACCAAAAGATATGTCTAAGTCCTAACCCCCAATATTTGTGACTATAACCTTATTTGGAAATAGGTCTTTGCAGCTGTAATTAAGAATCTTTGGGGGAGGGGGGCGGATAGGGTGGGGATGGTTAATGGGTACAAAAATATAGTTAGATAGAATGAATATTTGATAGCACAACAAAGTGACTATAATTAACAATAAATCAGGGTATACTTTAAAATAACTAAAACAATGGAATTGGAATGTTCCTAACACAAAGAAATGCTAAATGCCTGAGGTGACGGACACCCCAATTACCCTGATTTGATTAATTCACATTGTATGCCGTATGAAAACAAAAATTAAAGAATCTGAAGATGAGATCATCCTGGATTAGGGTGGGCGCTAAGTTCAGGGGCAGGTGTACTTATGAGAGACAGGAAGGGGCAGACGCAGAGGAGGGTGGAATGTGAGGATGGGGGCAGAGATCTGACCGACACATCCGGAAGTCAAGGAGTGCCAAGAGTCGCCAGGAACAGCCATCAGCTAGGAGAAAGGCACGGAAAATATTCTCCCTTGGAGTCCCCAAAGGAACCAGCCCTGCTGCCTCCTTGATTTGGGACTTTCGGCTTGCACAGGTGTGAGAGAGTAAGTGTCTGCTGTTTTAGGCCCCCAGTGTGTGGTACTTTGTTAACTCCTGGCAGCTAGAAAACTATAATAATACCCCGCCTTGGATCAGCGCACACAATTCCGAACGCTGAGTTTTGCCATTCTCCCTCCTCTGCATTCCATCAGTAGCGCGTCAGGATAACTTTGTTCAACTGTCTTCTATATTTATGGTGTACTCTTCCTGGTCCCTGATGTCTCCCTGAAGAATTCCTCCTCCAGTGGGGCTGCTGCCCCTCCTCCTGCGTGTTCTACCTTCCTCCCCCAACCCCCAGTTCCTTGAACAGCAGTGGCAGACAGGCGGACACCCACACAGGCCCTGGGCTCGCCCCGGCGCTCGGAGCTGGCAGTAGGCACTCACCTGGGAGGAGAGCCCATTGCTGAGCCCGTTGGCACTCCTCCTCACCACTGCTGACGGGGCCACTTCTTCATCGGTGGGTGACTTTGTCCGAGGGGGCACGATGCCAACTGCAGGGAGAAGAGTAAGCAGTGGGCCTCTTAGAGAGCAGGAAAGCAGGAGCCTGTTCCCAGAGAGAGGCCCAGTCCCACTCTGCACGGAGACCAAAGGCCCAGAGTGGGTAAGCACTCTCTCTGACCGGCCTGCAGCCTTACTTCTAGGGGGAGATGAGTCAGGAAGTACCTTTGTTGAGAGCTGCCTGCTTCTCTGCCTCCACCTCTTGCCTGGTGGGCACAAGGCTGATGTCCCTGGGGGTGTCCAGGGGTGATGTCTGGTGGGAGTCTTTCTTGCTTTGCTCATAGCTTGCCTTGGGCTGGGGAGAAAGGAGGAGAAGATGGTTGATGCTAGCATAGCTGCTGGGAATCTGGCCCCCAGTGATTTTTTTTTTTTTTTTTTTTTTGCTTTGCAATCATTGAAGCTCACGCCCTTGAAGACACAGGGAATAAGGAAACTCTGAGTGTGCCAGCTGGGGAGGGGGCAGGGAAGTATTGGAGCCTCCCACTCATGCACCTTCAGGCTGGTCAATGCTGGGCTGTCCTGGGGAATGAGAGCCCAGGGTCTCCAGGAGGGCTCTAGTCGAGGCCCCCTCGACCTGACCAGTTGTCTTGGTGAGCACTAAGCAGCTCAGCCTTGCTGTGAGCCAGGGTCAAAGAATGGCCAGAGGAGGGAGCTACAAGGCCAAGGGGCTCTAAGGATTCTGTAGGGATCCCATTGGAGACTTGATGGGCCTTGGTACCAGGATTTTGGAGGGATGAAAAAGGCACTTAGCCTGTGGGCTCACAGAATCATGAGACTAGGAGAGATTTCAGCTGTTATCTGCGTCCCCGCCTCCCACTGTACGGTTGGAGAGTCTAGGTCTCAGTGAGGAGACTGCAGAAAGACCAGCTATAGGCCAGAAGCTTCAGCTCTAGCCCAGGTGGAGAGCATGGCTAAGTCCCATCCCTGTTCTCCATCTGTCACATACAGGTAATGCTACCTGCTCTGCCCACCTTGCTGGGCGAACCCGCAAGGGTTATGCAAATTACACACAGCTGAGGCTAGATGAGCATATGGGTTTTCCAATTTAGGCACAGGACTCTCTGTACCCCCTTCCCCCCCCACCCCCCACCGCCAGCACCACCTCTTCCCAGCTGAACTGTGTCTCTCCTAGATCTTGGCTAGGGAGCCAGGTGAAAAAAGGCACCAGAACAGGGGAGCAAATGGCCCGTACTTTACACCCCAGGGGTTCATGAGACCCAAAGAGACAGGAGACGAGGCAGAGGTAGAGAAAGCATGGGAAGACTGGGGCCTGCGAAGGGCAAGAGGCAGGAACGGCATGGCGGGGGTGGGGGGGGTCACTCAATTTCCACTGGGTGGTCACGTCGGTGGGGGGCAGGGCATAGCACCAGCACCCACGACCATTGGCTGCCTGTGAGCCTGGGCAGGGGGTCGGGCAGCAACTCATTTCCCCATCGCCCGCAGAGAGGGAAAAGGGGAAAGATGGCCTGCATGACTGTCTCAACCCTCCCTGTCCTTATGCCGGAGTCTAACCAGGCGGGGGGCCTGGCAGACACTGAGCTTTGGGAAAGTCAATGGGGAAAACGACCCCAGCGCCCTGCCTTGCCCCCTTGCCCCATCCTCCCTGCCCCCACCCTCCAGGACCCAAGGGTGCTGGGTACCTGACCCCTGGCTGTCTCGCCACTGCGCTGCCAGGAAGGGGAGCTGGGGTATGGCCAGAAGCGGCTCTCGCTAGGGAGTGGAGGGACGGTTGGAAGAGACTCCAGGGGGACGTAGGCTTTGGGGAGGGGAGGCCGAGGCGGGCCAGGTTCCTGAGGCAGAGAGAAGCCAGAGCATTAGGAGGAACAAGAGCAGCCTCTGTGAGAGCAGGAGAAAAGAGTGTTAGCAGGAGACAGACGACAACACCGCTGGAACCCTGGGCCTGGACCGCTAGGCTCCCACCCTGGCCTGGAGAGAGCACCGGCTCCAGAGCTAACTCCCTGCCTGACCCTCCAGGCCCTCCTGGGCTGAGCGCCCACTGTCTACCACTCCCCACGCTCCCCAGTGTTTCTCCGAAGTGCCCTCCTTGTCGCCTTGCCATCATGCTGGGCACATTCCCACCTTCCACCTGCGCTTCCATCTCACTGGCTGGGAACGTCTCTCTCTCATTCCTCCACCTACCCGGATGCTGAATGGCCCAGTTTAAGCTCCACCCACCTCTGGAACGTCAGAGCATTTACAGTCTGAACCATGTGCTCGATACTGAGACATGCAACGTCATGGTCCTAGCAATCGGTCTTGGTCCCCACTGGCTGCTGGGCTCCCGGAGCGAAGGCCCGTGGGGCACACATTTGTCTCTTTCTGAAAGGGCCTCGCACCACCCCTCACCCACAGCAGAGCCCCAGTAAACATTTGCTGATCAACTGGCCAGGAAACTGCTCCCCACACCGACCCTCAACCTTCTCATGGCCCTAGAATAATCCTGGATTTACTCTCCTACGGACTGTGTGGTGTCTGCCATCCATGCTAGCGCTCAGGCACAGGCTTTTCTAAAAAGCAGCCGAAGATGACAGGTGGAGACGAGGACAGGTAAAGGGGAAATCTGAAGGGAAGGCCACAAACTGGGTGTGAGAATGACGCCCTTAGACAGCGAGCCCAGCACTAGACCTGGAGGCATCGGGGACCTGACGGGCACAGTGTTTGCGTAGTTCCAGGCAAGGAAGGATCTGGTCTCCGCCCCTCGCCCACCTTCCACTCCATTCCTCAGCTTACCTCGTTGGACCCAGGCTTCGTGGGGGACCCCTGAGAGCCCGACACCAGGGAGAAGGGGCTCAGGGGGCTGGTGAGGCTGGCGGAGCTGAGAGGGCTGGCTGGGCTGTTGGAGCCGTAGCTGGCCGAGGGCCCGAGTCCTCCTTGGGGGAAACAGAGGGGGAGAGATGAGCGACGGAGGAGGGTGTGGCCCGTGTGTGTGAGGGCGCCGGAGTGGGGAGGCCGGGGAGGGCCCACCCGGGGATGGGGCGGGGGCCCGAAATACTGGAACGCCTGTGGCGAGACAAGCAGCCCAAGAGGCTGGCGCGGGCGGCACCCACCTCTGTGCTTGGCCGTGTCCGTGCCCCGGGAGGGGTTGTTCTTCCGCAGCCCCTCCATCACGTCCTGCACCCTCCAGATCTCCTTCTGGATCTGCCGGTTGAGCACCTCGTTCTGAAATGGCCGCAGCGTGCGTCAAAGGAAATGACTACGAGGGCTCCCAGCCCAGACCCCTCTGAACCCGTGCGCCTCCGGGCCGGCAGGAGGAAGGGGCCCCGTGTGCACCTGTACCCCACCCCCAGGGCAGTCATCTTCCTCACAGGCAGCCTCCCTCTTCAGCCTCTGTAGGACTGCCCGGAACTGCCGGGTCTCAGAACCAAGAGTGAAGACCCGCTCTTCGGAGCTCCCCCAGGGGTGGTCTTAGAGCGAATGCCCCTCTAAGTGGACCCTTCATGATAGCCTGTTTTCCAGCAGGCAAGAGCTCCCAGTTTACTGCTTTTCTTCACATCCAAACAGCCCTTTGTAAAACCCACACCTAAATGCACTGCATTCAGTTACAGCTCACACCCTCGGGCAGACAACAGCTACCATTTACTCGGCATCCTCAGTACCAGGCACTGTGCTGAGCGCTCCGCATCTACAGTGCTAACTCATTTCGGCTGCACGACTATCCCGCAAGGGCAGCAGCTGTCCCCACTTGAGGGATGAAGTGACTCACTCACGAGGCCAGCTGCTCAGGAAGCAGCATGATGCCACCTAAATGCGCGGCTATTTGACTCTAAAGCTGGTGCTGCTGACCACAACCCTATCCCACTTCCTAGAACGTTCGTGTTCAAAGGGAGGCTTGACCATGGGACATGGTTGTATTCGGGTCCCGGGGACCGGGAGGGGCTTCCCCCTGTCTAACCAGCTGCAAGGTAGGGCTGGTGAGTTTCGTTGCCAGGAAGGAAACAGGAAGAAAACGAGGAAAACCAGGTGTTAACCGCATCAGAGAGATGGGCTTGCAAACTAGCTAGAGAAGAGGCAGGGCCTGGGTGGAGAAAAGAGAGAGAAGGAAAGAACGAGAACCCCCAAGATCACTAGGTCCCTCGTCCTGCCTCCCAGTAGTCTGTTTCTAACCCATCCCAGGAAGGAAAGCCTCTTTCCTAAGATGTCCCAGAGAGACTCGCTCCTCTGCTGCCGCCTCTTCTGATGTCTGACAGGTGTTTATGTTGACTTGTCTGTTTTTAAATCCTTTCGATTATAAACACCTTATGTCTAACCTAAGTCTCCCATGCTTCAGCTTTAGCTCCTTTGCCTGTGAGCCAATGGAACTAGAGAAGAATCTCATATTATCTTCACCCCGAAACTTAGAGTCCGTCACCAGTGGCCTGAACCTCTTCTTTTGTCTGCGGACCAACTCCTCCTCCCAAGTCTCTGAGGTTGCTCAAGTGAGAGAGGAAGCCACTGCCGTCCCTTTTGCCTGAAAGGACAGGGAAGGCACAGAGCACATCCCAAACCTGCCCAGGGCCCTTCTTCACCTGGACGTCCAGATTGAGCTGCTCCCAGAGGTCGTCGTGCAGGGCAGAGACCTCGGACTCGAGGTTCTCATACTCTATGGTGCTGTTCGTCAGGGCCTGCAGGGGAGGCAGGCATTCACTGCAAAAGCTGCCGTCACCAAAGCATTGCTCCTTATCCTACAGCAGGGCCCGGGGCCAGGGAACCTGAGGTCTGGAGGTCTGGGGAGGAGGGCACCGGGCTGAGACATTCTGATGACAACCCAACACTAGCCCTACCAGAGGTGCAACAGCCCAGCCCACTGCCAACACCAATAAAGAGAACACTGGGC